>OY740768.1:125968236-126059510 GCA_963513935.1 Aphrophora alni | reverse complement strand
ACTTCCTTAAAACAAAAAATTGCTATTAAAGGAAATTTGTATCATCAAATTTAATTTTCTCTCTCTCTCTCTCTTTTCCCTCCCCCCAAATGTGATGCGTTGTTTAACACTGGTGTGTCACCCCTGACCCAACCAGTCGTACTCTGCTTATTTCAGCTTGCTCTTTTTTTCGTGAGATATGGATACCGGAGATATACCGGCCCCTTTTCCTTTCCCACTGGATAAAATAGTCCCTCACCGCAAATGGATTAATCGCTTGACAGCTGACCAGGCCAGGTCGCTTCTAAATTCATGGACCTTAAATTCTGCTAATACTTTGGAGTTGAATAGGGGTCTCATTAGGAGCGTTTGTTTTGACTGAAACCACAACCAAATAAGCCTAAATAATCACCTACTGTGCAACCATCCATACAAACCCTAGCTTTACCACCACCAACGTTACCACTCATTGTAGAACTATTAAGTACCCTACAAAGACACCTGTTACACCGTCTAAAAGAACCGATAATCCAAAACCTATATTAACATCTCATATCACACAAACATTAAACTCGGTCAGACTCTTTAAGTGGGAACTGACTGACTCATTTCTCCTGAAATTGTCAAATCTCTTGAAGATAGCCAAATGAAATCCTGTTTTAGACGAACATATGCTCCTAAATCTCCAAGTCTCTGGTTCGGGAATTTTAATTAATTTAAGAGGCATTGCAGAACACCATCTCCTTCGAAATATTTAAAACTAATATAATTTAAACTTTTTTACCACTGCTTACCTATCATTAAACCTTAGCTCAATGGCTGTATAGACCACAAAGGTCAGACGAAAGTCTTTAAAACTTCGTCTGTAATATCTGTAATGACAGATTTGCTTCAGCCTGATATAACTGAAACAGACATACTCCAGATTACTTTCACTGACAAGTCCTCAGAAGCAACGGCTTGCTTCTCCACCGTATCAAAACCTAATACGTTTTTATAAACTTTTGTCAATATCACCCACCATTGGCATGGTTATTACAAACAATAGAGCCTACACTACACAAATGTCCAATTTTAATTCCGGTCATAACCGCTCATATTCTTACAATTCACAAGCTTCAGGCGCCCATCAACCAAGGCTACATCTAAACAGAACATCGGTCCATCACCAACCCCTTATGTCAATACCTACTCATCATTTACAAAATTCACCAACCCTAAATCTCCAATTTAATCACCGTCTGGCTCATACTTCACAACAATATCCAAAACGTCAATTTACACATTGTCCGAGAAATTTTAACTAAACGGGAGCGCTCATATAGTCGATAGCGTCATCCCAAACTTCCAGCGACTCGAGTCAAATAGCAGGGAGCGGGTACCCAGAGGGTCGGTCCAAGGTAATCAACGCTTCCAATCACCAAAACCGTTACTCTAGCAGTTCGATTTTATATTAATATTTTTTGCATTGGTAGATGTTCTTTAGACCTTTCCTTAAATGTTCTACTTGTGTGTCCAATGTAGAATTTATCACAATCATTACAACTCCATTTATAAACTCCATTTTGTATTTCTTTTGGAATTTTTGGTTTTTTATTTAATAGGTTTTTAATACTATTACATGTACTCTACGTTATTTCTATATTATGCTTAGTTAAAGCATTTTATTTTTTAACAATTGGTATGATTGAGGTGTATTCCACATTGATAAAATATATTGTTTGGTAGTTTAATGTATATTTTTGTTTATAGTTGTGTGTGAATATGTATGTAAAGAGAATTAAAACTTCTTTTATTATTTATTTATTCACATTTTTATGTTTTAGTTATTTTATTTGATCAACGTTGATTATTTAGACAGAGAAGGAATCTTACAGTCAAGTAATCGGATTTTCAAGAGGATTTAAAGTTCTAGAAACTTAATTAAAACAATACTCCTCACTACCTCACAGGAATTTAAACATAAATCTAACTGTTTCAATGTTTAGCTCTTCCCCAACCCAATCTCGACCTCCAAAACTCAGAACGTTTCCGATTAAAGTAAGAAAACATATATATAGACCGAACTAAATGTTTAAATAAACTAAGACTTCCTTAACGTGTCTGGATATCTTCGAGTGATGTCTGTCTGACCGTTTGTGTGTTTTCTAAAGAAAATCATAATTATGGAAGGAATTTAAATAACAAATGCAAAAGTTGTATAAAAGTTAACGATTATACAACACGTTATACTTTTATAAGAAAACGTTTCAAAATGGCGTGAATTTAACATATTTTATCCAGAATATCTAGAAAACTGTTAACTTCTGATTTAAAGTTTCAAATCTACGCTATTTTTAGTGAGTTTCTAAATAATGGGAAAGAAAAATATTATCTAAGAATGTATATAAAATTGGGTCTAGATATCTAGACCTATTCCATAGATTTAGCGTTTCCGAAAATATGTTATTTCAAACGGTTTGTTTATTTTTACTACCTGATTTAAACAGTCATTTTCGATAACCATTATTGTATTATTGTTACAATAAATGTATTTATTATTATAATTATTGCCTGTATTTTTTTTTTTACTATAAATTTATTTCTAACAAAAAAGTAAGATGTTTCTCATTTAAGTATGTTTGTGTCTTTAACGTTTGCAAAGATAACATTTGTTGACCTCATTAAAACAAAATCTTTATATATTGTATTATGTATTCTTTTAATATTGTGGTTCTTAATTATACAAAGCGTGGTGCGCACTATTAGAATATTTTATAATATAAACAATATATTGTTCAAAGTCGAATATGAATATTTGTGATTTTTTCATAATCTCGGATGTCATATTTTCCATAAGGAAGAAGCAAATAAATAAATTTATAATTGACTGATATATACTTTGTTAGTACTTTACACGATATATATTCTCTTTTCAATAAAACTGTTTATAATTGAAGTTCAAAAGATTTCTGGTGAATAATGAAGCGTACCTTAAGTGGAGAGGAAATGATACGTTATGGATAGTTCGATATTCAAGTAGGGAGGCGTAACGTGTAATTTATAGCATAGATAGAATTGTTTTATTGAACATCTAATTTAGTGTATTTTTCATATATACAACACTGACTTTATAAGGTACTAATTTTTCGTGTGTATTTTTCATGTGAAAATGAGAAATTGAAAAAAACAAAAAACAACCCAGTATGTCCTAGATAAGAAAGAATTGTTAAATTTATTGGCTAATTATGGGTTGTTCATATTATTCATATAGTTTATTCGGATATTTCCCATGTGTACGCATCACACAAAAGTACGATTCAAGGTAATGAAAATCTAGACCATACAACTATATCAAAATCTAAATCAAAAACTGTAAAAAAACTAGTTTAGTATCCATTTACAAAAATGTGTTTGTATCAACAGAAATTATGATCAAATGTCCAACTAAACTATATCAAGAATAAAAATAAACTACTAAAATCTGTTTCCAACGGCCACCATATTGTAGTTAATAACAATTTTTTATTCATATTTATTTTCTCTTCTATTTGAATTTAATATCTATGTAAAAGTTTTGAAGCATTGGTCGCAGAGGTGGAAAATTAGATTTATTTTCAAATTTTAAAATCAGCCACGAATTAAAATTTAATAAATGAAAATTCTGATTCGATAATTTTTCCAACGATTCGTGAAGCCGAATCTATAAATCGTATTTGAGTTAATTTAGACCACAATTTCACACTCTAAAGCGTCCACTAATTGATTTACATACTGAAAACAGTGATTTGTTTAATATCCCAATTTGATTGCAAAATTTACCTAGTGAAACAATAATGAAAGTGCGTGTCCATATTTGTATTTACAGGAACTAAAACTGGTATTAAATTATTCCAACTAAATCGATATACAATACATTCTCAGTAATGGGTGTTTCTACGTATGAAATAGAAATTACTGTAATATATATTTGCTATCTCACTAGTAATCTTATAGTATTAGTATTAATTTTATATATTCTGTATTTTGTCAGAATTATAAATTTCTTCTTCTACATCCAAATAAATTGATTCACAATTTGAACATCCACAAACGTCGAATAAAACATAATTAAATATAACAAGTAGTTTATGAGGTGAGCAAAGAAACTATTCCGATGTAGGGAGTTAATTTAAGCTGTCACCTCTCCACTCTTATCACCACAATAGTTTCTTCACTCACAAATATAACTAATTGTAACAATTAACGGGATTGTTGTATTATTTGGAGTGAACAATGGATTGTTAACAAATAAAACGAGAGTAGCATTAAACTAAATTGTGTGTATCTTATTCGGCTGAAATACTCCATACTATCGCCTCGCACTAAAACCGTTGCCAAACCACCCTTCGATCAGATGAACAGTTAAAGAGAACTAAACTATAAGTAATTACCACTAATGTAAAACGTTAACACTTTTATCCACTGGTTAGGATTGCTTGTGACATTATATGGTAGATGATATTGTAGTTGAAATATCAAAGACTTTCAAGGAAAGGTATATTTTCATAGGAATATATGCTTCTAGCCCCTTTTTTTTCTTTTTTTTTTTTTTTTTTCAATTTTAGACTTTATGGGCTTACTGCCCGGCCCCTCTACATCATTTAACTAATTTAGTATGATAATGTAATGTTTATAAGGTCACGTGAACACATAAGTTGCAATTGTTGATCTTTAGACAGATACATCATATATAATAACAAATTGTATGGAATATTTTAAAATAAAATTTGAAGACAATTTCTCACAAATACATTTCATAAATCAAATGCGATTCAATGACAATGTCGTGATGCATGAGCTACAATAAACGAACTATATTATTTTGAAAAATCGTATTCAAGATTTCTTTTAGTTTTAAGCATTTCAAGAATCAAACTCAATATTTATTTATACATTGTATGGTTTATAATTAGTAATTATTCACCAGGTTATCTACTATCTTATGTTTTATTTAAACAAGAAATATGGTTGCTATACTCGTATATACGCGTATTTAAACCAGTAATCAATAACTTATATCTTAGAATTAAATACAAAATATAAAAACGTTCCTAATCTAAATTGGAATTGGTAATAATATATCTAATTTTATTTTTCTACTTTCATATCAATTTCAACTTAATCATTCCCATTAGATATTGAAGTATTACTTGTAAGTTATATTTTAAAACAATAACCGTACTCCTGAGAAATAATAATAGTTAAAACTAAATTAATTATAAAAATTAAATAACTACGCCTTTGATAGCTGATAAGTTTGTGCCTTTGATTTCATATTTTTGCTGAACATTTCAGAAAGGATATATTTTAGTAATTTCATACATTAGCTCAACATTAAAAAAAAATTAATAATAAAACTTTTTTGAGTGATTGTAAAAACATTGTAAGAAAACTACGTTAGAAGTAAACAATAAAGCAATATAGTTTGTGTTAGTAAAAACAATATAATTCCTATAAAAAAATACTATTAGGTATATAAGCGACCTAACAACGAAGATAGAAACAATAAAAGCTGAATTTAGGACAAAATTGTCAACTTCGTCGACGCTAACATAACACCATTGGATTTTATTTTTTAATTTTAATGTCTAATAAAAGAAATAAGAGCCTATCATTTTTAAAATAAACAGAGTTTAAGTGTAAACAGATTATGTGTGTAAGTGTATGTACAAAGAAAGCTATTAGTTTAAAAATTTACACAGGAGAAACTTGTCTGTTCACTAATTTATACTATACATGATTCCCCATACATTTTTAATAGTCCTGAACTTAAAGCTAAACTGAATATTTAAACTATGCGAAATCTCACATATGCTAGAAGTTGGTGAAATGTATTGTATTCCAAAGGCATCTACATAATTGTACATCAAGGGAATTAATTAGGAAAGTTTAGCTCCTGTTTAATCTCCACGCTCACTGTATTATACTTCGTTATTTGACAGGCAAATTAGTTATAGAATTTGTTATCGATAAAGATATTTAACACAGTGGATCTCAAACAGTTATTTGTAAAAATGTAATACCATTCAACAAAATGCAAATGTACATGTGTATGACAGTAGAAAGTATACTTAAAATTAATTAATTAAAATTTATATCTCAACATTGGTTAACAATAAAATAAACATATACATGTTTTTGTAGGAATTAAAAATAAGCAATTATCGATAAATGTTTAATAAATATGTCAATTCAATCAGTTAAACCCTTAACAATATCAAAAACTCTCTATATTTAATTTTTTCTAGGGAATTAACAACTAACTTCAAATTCTTCTAATCTTATATAAAACAGATAAAATAAAGAAAAGGAGTATACTTGTTTAGTTTATAGCTTATATTTCGTTCATGATAAATTTATTAGAAACAGAAAGGGAATTACAATAGTCTATTTAAAAATAGTGTTTACCATTTAAACATTTTAATAACAGCTGAGTTTTATAAACACGACATTTGTTTCTTTCCAAATAGGACAAAGAAGAAAAGATTTATCTGTAGTCTTAAACGAAGTTAGATTTTAGAAATTATTTGAATTTTCTTAAATTAAATTCATTGTATTTGTTGTTTACAAACTTACGAATTTTACGTATGACTTTTAAACTAAAAGAATTTTTTAAACATTGTTTATATTCCTTTATATTGTAAGGTATGCTTGTTTTTTTGTTTTTTTTTAATATGAGGTTTCTTCAATGTAATCTAAGGGGCAATGCATGCACGTTGGTATACCGTATACACGAATTACAATTTTTCCTTCTATTTAAGTAAAGAAACTTACTTTAATACTCTAGAAAGTAAGATATTAAGTAAGGTATTAAATATAAAATATAATAATAAAATAAATAAGGCTTTAAAAAAATTTAAGGAGCAATATCTTTGCACGTTGCATAGGGAAATTGACATTTTTGCAACCAAGGATTTAATTACGTAGCCGATCGCAACTTGAATATTGAGTTCTTACAAAGATATTTTTTTTAATTTTCATATTTTTTAAATAACTCGAAGATGGTTGCAAATTAATGTACAGTTTCTTTTGAACTATCAATAACTTTACTAGAAGTCTTACCGACAATATTTAATTTGTATAATATGGGATATATTCAGTTATAAATTTAGAATCATCCTTATAACGTATATCCAAATCAATGGCTTTTTACTCTTGTGAATTTTTTATTGAATTACTTTCTAGGAATCAAGAAATTTTTTTTAGTTGTTCGTCTTTATCAATAAGAGAATCTGTTAATTTAATAATGTAATTTGTTTTAAATCGGGCAAGCTACTCACATGGCCTTTCTACTTTTAATGGAGGATTCTAGTGATAAACTACACATTTCCTGGATATCAAATAATGTTGGTAATGTATGTTATAAATTTCGTTTATATGAACTTTTGTTTTAATGTATAATTTATCGACATCTAAAAGATTACTTTTTTTCCTATACGATATTCTGACGATTGATTCCATGATAATGATAAAACCTGAATTTTCTATTTTATATTTTATGTTAAATATTTCAGCATTATTCAACACGAAAATAGTTTTGTAATTATGGAACATTAATGTTGTTGTAAATCTAAACCTAACCAAACCCTGGTTAATTCCATTTATTACTATTGGACATAGTGGTTTCCCATTCCTAATAGTCGTACTGGCAAAACAAATAAATATTAAGCAACAAATTAAAGTTTATTAAATAATTAATTTCATTAAAGTTATTTTAACAGACTATATTAAACAATGAAGTAAACGTACCATACTAAAATAATTGTCCATTATTTTGAAGAATAAAATAAGAAAGAAAAAAAAAGAAAGCAATAATTTATTAGGTAATAATGAACTGTGATAGTTTTGTTTGTTTGGACAATTGATAAAAAAAGTTAGCATCAACAGACTCACTTTATAAAATAACTATAACAAAAAATATAAATACAAAATCCAGGCTTATGTAAGCAAACGATAAGAACACAAATAAAGTCATCTGTCGGGCAATAAGTACTGTACATCAATTTGGTCAAATAGAAACATAGTTTTTACTCTATTAAATAAAGAGTTTTACTCAGATATTGTTTTTTATTTTCTACACTGTTACATATTGTGTTATGTTTAGTGTTAATGTGTAATAAGAAAAAATGTACAAATAACGTTAGAGTTCCACAGACTTAGAAATAAATAAGATAGTTATAAACTAGTAAAGAATAAACCCAAGTCTTAAAAATCCAGGTATGAGAAATAAAGCCCAAACTAAAACTGTACTTAAATGAGGAAAGGACAACAAACCTGCATTACACTTATTTCATTTATAAATTTTATTCAAACAGCATGTTACCGATTAATTAGTAACATATTAATCATTAGTAATTATTATGATATATGCAGAATGAAAGGGAAGGGTGAAGTCAAATTAAGATCAATAAAAATGCTGTCTCTCTCTCTAAGCGCTTAAATATAGATCTGGTAATAATGGAGGCGTGGCGATTTTTTCTTTCTTTTTTTTTTTTAGGATGAAAAACCTCTCGGTCAACATCGCTATAAAAAAAAAAGGATCCCTAATCCTTGAATACTCTAATGTCATCATGGTTGGAATGGAACAAGAGTAGTCAAGAAAGATCTGATATGAGATACAGTACGAGTGAGAAGGGTTTAATCCAAAATTACATAAAAAGTTGAAGATCTTACTTTAGCCTTTCGAAACTGTCACTATAGTGAGCCCCGAGGACACCATGGTGAAAATATTATGTCTGATTTTAAAAAGAAAGAATTTTTGACTTCTTTTTATGATAAATTTGAAATTCAAATTTCAATTTCAAAGAATTTCAAAAATAAATATAAATTGAAAAATGTAATAATAAAATTAAACATTAGTGAGTATAGATATATATAATCTATATATAGTATTTATATATATATATATATATATAAATATAAGGCATATATATATAAATCTAATGGTGTCTGTCTGTGTGTGTTTGTGTTACTCAATCACGTAAAAACTACTGGACCCATTGAGCTGAAATTATACATGGACATTTTTAGGGTCCCTTATTTAGAAATTCCATCAGGGCACAGCCCCACTGGCCTTGAAAACTCCCTTAACTCTCAATTATCTATACTCCATTATACAATACAAATGTAGCAGGACGGGTATTCTGCTAGTATATATATATATATGAAACATTCAATGTAACCATTTCTACGATAACGTTTTACCTGTAAATCAATTTTGTTGCGATGAGATTGTGCTACGTTATGAAAATTGCTTGTTATGTTCTATTTTCTTAGAATTTCAAACAAATTGATGATCTGCGTAGAAATGAACACAAAGGAAGTATATCACAATGAAGATAAAAATGTGAATTTGCTTCTAGCAGATTTCGTTCGGGGTTTCCTGTTAACATATATACCATGTTGAAACATTCTATATCAACCTTGTACTTTAATTAGTATGATTTAGTATCATTTTTTCTTGTTGTTCATTAAAGGTAATAAATCTCTCTGTCTACATCCCCTCACTAAAAAGAAAAACAACTGAAGGAAAGAACCTATCCTAACAACCCCTGGACATCGAATATTCTAATAGTGCCAAGATAAATGAACAACAGTTGTTCCAAAGAGACAATATATATTATTTAAATGCCTCTCATACGAGATAGATGCGTCTATTCGGTTTTTGTGTTTCACTTGAATAATTTAAAGTGTGTTTTTGTTTTGATTTTTTAATGGTGCCTGTTTCCCTTATGACTACCTCTATCACCCAAACGCGTCGACCTATTTCATTAAAACTTGACATGTGGGTATATTTTGACAATATACCGGGATTTTTTTTAACTAAAAAGTTGTGTAGATGTCGTAAGAATAAGCAAAACTAGATTTTCGCCAAATCGGTTTTAACTATTTTGATCAAATTTAACTCAAGTATTATTTCCAAAAACTCGGTTCGTGAGTTATCGATAAAAATCCCAAAAATTGTCTATTGGACTATTATAAAATACTTAATTTTTCAAAATCGACTCTACAGATTTTGTTCAAATTTTAACGAAATGTGAAGAATAATGCTTCACACCTGCATAAAAAATTGCAAGTAAAACAAAATTACGGTTCAGGAAAATTGGCAGAAAATAAAAATAAAACTTTCTTGCCGTAATAATAAGCTCGATGTTTATTAAAAACGACTTACCCTTATAATGAGTCCGAATTAGTTCTACAACTACTGAATTTTTGGTGATTATTAGTTTCGGTTAATTTGTATTTGGTTTTCTGGATGAGTGACTGAGAAACTTTGTCTAATGTTTTTGTATCGTTTATTTTTAAACTTAACAGATGCTTGTAAATAATTAGTCGTGTTTATAATTTACATTATAATATAGTTACGTATCATGTTACTAAAGCTGTTGTATTTATAATAGTTGACATTAAATAACATAAAAACCCTGCTGTAATGAAATTGTTGTTAAAGACAATATTACATCTGTGGGCGTAAGCGTACGATTGTGATATTAAAATTTCTAATGGTAAACCTTCATGAGTTGGCATATGCTCTGCTTTGTTTTGTTTGTATGTAAAATACTCCTTTCAATTATTACACGCTTTATGATGTTTACATGTAACCAAGTTTATGTCATGTTTCTTTTAGAGAAACATTTAATATTATCTTCGAATTACAAAATGTTTATTCAACTTTTTTTTCAAACAATCAACTTAGTTATCAACTGCTTAGAAAAATGTTTACATAATAATATCTGTTACACAAACATACTTTTAAATTGTTAATATTTTATTGTTAAATAGTAGTACAAAATAAATAGTATACGTAATACCTGTGCATTGAATAGAACAGTCATAATCTAAACTGAACTTGATTTGATGAGTCAGCTGCTATACAATATTTATTTCAAGCTACATACATACACATGTTGAGAATTTTTAATATGTACTCGTTATAATACTTCGTCATATGATTTTAATTTTTTATTTATAAAAGAAAAAAATGTAAATATAAAATTATAGAAGTTTGTTCATTAAGTATGGTAAATTAATGGTGCTAGATCAAAATCAAGTTTTAACTAGATTTCAAATTGTTTTTCACAAGTTACAAAATAAATTTTTTGTAACCCAATACATAATGACACATTTATGGGTATTGAATTTTTATATTGCTTTCAGTTAACAAAAGTATATGAAAATCAGTCAAATGGGAGCCGCTGAAGAAACAACTGATGTGCTTTGAAATTAGTCTTAAAGGCTATCTATTTCACCTTTGAGAAAGGATATAAATAATTGTGATAAAATATAATTATTGTAGAATTCGACAACAAATAAATAATACATTGAAGTTTAACACTTATTGATTGAAGTCTATCAAAATATTATATTATGAAAACTTTATTTAATTCCATCTACGTTATTTTAAATATAAACGCTATAAGTGAAAAGTTTGCCAATGTGAGTTTAGTGACTGAAAAATTATTTATTTTATGTGGTATTATTATTATTTTTACTAAATTAGAGCTACTCTAAAATCGCATGTATGCCAAACAAACAATAGTGCACTGATAGGCTCTATTGTGATACTTTGTTATGCGATGGTAAAATATGTATCAATTTAGAGAATTTGTGTTTGTATTATCTGTAGCAAGAATAATTACATATATTATATCAGATAAGGGTATATGTTTACCTGTAACAAAATATTTTGGCTTTAAATACTTACATAATATTATAAAAGAAGTTACAGTACCGTAGTAACTAGAAATTATAGACATGAGAAACAAAACAGATCGAGAAATGGAAACAGTCTGGTGTCAAATTGAAAATATTTCACCGTTCCTTCCAACTGAATGATCGAGATTCTTCTCAAATTTTAAAATAAATGGTGTGTTTATTGCTACCATCAGAAAATTTAATTTATGTTTTACTTTTTAAAGATACAAATTAAGTTTTTCTTTGAGAATTAAACAGAAATACCATCAAATATCTAATTTTTACTAATCTTAGTTTGAAACAGAGAGATGAATTGATAATTTTAAATTGTAAACCTTTTGCTTTTCAATATTATGCTGCCCTTTATTCCTAGCCAGACCTACCATTTCCGTACACTGGACTAGTACGGAAATTTTTTCAAGTATATTTTTACCACCCAACCAATAGAGTACAAAGTGTTTCTTTCTCCTCAACAATAGTAGCTGACACCCCACGGGGACGTGATTTTCAGACGCGTTTTCAGATAAACGAAGACACTTTAATTATCAACCAGTTCCATTAATTATAAATTCTCACAAAAACGATTTTCACAACTGTTAAAATGTAAATTGTCTTTAGTGTTTTCATCAGTTCTCCATTTCTAGTTATAGATAAATCGTGACGGATTTCTTTGTCAAGATTCAATCGACAGTTTTAGCCCTGGGAATTTTTCCAGTTAAAAATATTTCAATTAAATCTAAGCCCGTGTTCATTGCATTGTTTTCGGTTCTATAACCAATTCCATTCCGAGAACATTACTCTTTTAAAAAATCTCTTATGGTACTTTTTATATTGAAATGTGAATTCGGTCTCTAACTAAAAAATCTAATTTTGAGAATAGTTGTCTTTAAAATTTTTTTAACTATTCCCCTTTAATGAGTATACTTCGGTGTAAAATTAAAAGAAATATTTTTCTTGTTTTAACAAATCAATTATAGATATAAATATTATTCACAGTTTTTTTAATTTGTGTTTTTTATAACATGTCATATTTGTAAAGGAACGTTGTAAAACAATTATATTGTCCAAGTCAAATACAACAGTGATGGTTTGGTAATGGTTTTTGGGGAGCGTTTGTCCATGTAGTCAAAATTCTTTCAAAAAATTTGAACATGTAAAAATGTAATTCGGCATATTAGTGGGGGTTTTATTTTTCCTTGTTATCAACGAAAAGCGAAGTGTAGATTGTAATAACATCCATTAACCTCTGAGAAACTTTCCTATGTAAGAGAGAAGTGTTGTAAAAAAAAAGGAAAGAAAAATTATTTACAAAAGGAAAACCATTCACTCTGGAATGGAAAGTCACAGATTTAAAACAAATTAATCAAAAATAGCGCCTCAATTGAAAGTTTAAATTTAATAATTTTATATGTGTGATAGTTTATTGTGAAATCTGCTACGTATAATCTCTTTATCGTATACGAATTAAACATGAATGAAATATAATAAGGTGAATATAATAAATAGAGTGTGAAGAAAAGTCTAAAACATGTATGTTATTTTAGTTGTTATAATATCACCAGTGTAGTGTAATTATAAAAGACAGTTCAAGGTAAACTGAAGCATAATTTCTAAATACTTTGTTAACTTTATGAGACACTTTGCAGAGCATTTTAGTTTAGTAAAACAAGTAAACTTAAAAAGTATCTTTAATTTTACATAAATTATCAAGTGAATACCAAAGGAAGGCCAACTTTAAACTTTATGATCAATTGTGTAGGGTTATTTTGTTTACATTTCTACAAGGAGGATTTTAAAATACAAATATATAGTATACAATACTTTTTATTGTATTAGAGTAAGTGAAAGTAACATTGCATGATAAAATATTGTATTTTCAAATAGAATTCTGAAATCAATATTGTTAATTATCCCTTGTTTAGTATACTATTTTATTTCACTTACTTGCTCTAACGTCTACTGCTGTGTTGCCACAATAAATTGATCATAAGACCTTGAACTATAACCCTCATTATAGTGTTCTTATATCATTAGGTTTTATTATAGTCAATGGATTAACCACATTATATTAATCAAACAATTCTTTAACTGTTTAATACTCCAACCAACGATTTTATTACTTTTCATTAGGAATTTTAATAGTTTACTGACGTAACAAGTAAACCATACCAAATTTTTAGTTTCGGGTTAATTATTGTGACCGCTATCGTACTTAATTCCAAACTATAACTACAGAAGGATATATTATTGAAAATCAATTTCAATTCAATCAACTTGGTTCCGCCACATAAAAGAAAGAAATCTAGCCTTAATTTTTTTTTAAATAATAAGAACTGTTTAGTATAAAGTCATGTAAACATTTGGTTTAACATATTCAACCGTCGTCATCAGAATAATAACAATATTTCGTTACCGTGGTACTTACATATTGTAACATCCAAATTCAATAATCAAATTCGTAAATAAATTCATTCACTCGTTCCTCCATAAACTCAACTTCCGTCCCTTGACAGATGCTGGCACCTGGCGACCTTCTCCAAAACTAAGCATCGCATGACATCTAAGTACAAAGTACAACGGCTGGTCAGCCTACCTGTTCTACAACCCGTAGTCAGTCTACCTGTAATTACTCACTATGTTCTACATTCTTTCATAGCTCCGTTAGATATAATTTTTTTATTCCGTCTCAAAATTACATCTCAGTTCTTAAATGATATGTCAGTCTACTGTTTTGTGCGCTTTAGTGTTCGAAAATGTTAAATAAATTTTTTATTTCACGGCACAAGCTCACGTGAACTGCGACAGGATTTTCCAGGTATTCAGCTTTACAGATTTTATCATATCTTAAATTTTGTTAATGTTTTAAAAATAATTTGTTAATTATCATGTATTCTTTAAAATATGTATTTCATGTTTTATTTAATATTCAATGTTCTTTTTGAAACTAAATGATTATAAAAATTTTCATTTCTTAAAACATACTTTACAAAAAAACTTGAACAGGCACATTTTAAGTTTCGAGCAATTATGTGAAATTAGTGCAAACTAATGTTGAACATTAAACAATCAGAACATCTTATTGAACATGTCAAATATAAAACAATTAGAAAAATCTCTTCTAAAACAGAAAATTTCGTTTTACAGACTTTAGCAGATTTTTGCAAGTCTTATACAAGCTTTGTTTTAAACTAAACTATATATATATAAATAGCTTTATAATCATCTAAGAAGCTTTTAATTATAATCTTAACGAATTTCTGTGATGCAATCAATTTTCTTTAATTTTGACAAATAACCAGACATTTTCTGTAATAAAGAAATTTAATGCTACAACATGTCTGATTTTGCACAGACGCTAAAAAACGTGTTTTTTGCTTCAGCTAATACGCTGGTTGGAGAAAGCTAGCAATTCTTGCCTCATATTGCATACACCAGCAAAGCTCTTAACATGTTTCTGCCTGTTTACAAAACACGTTTTGTTTGATATATCTACAAACTCTCAAGTGCACAAAAGTGATGTTTTCCTTAGAACTGACTTTACAGAACTTTAACTAAACTTATGTTGTACATGTGCCTAAATTGTTTCAGCGAATATGCGTTTCTTAAAGCTATCTTTTACATGTAGACTTGTGTAGTTATTTATAGATTATATAAAAAAAATCATTGGGTGGAGCCTGCATGCAAACTTTCGGTCCTAACAACCTCCAAGAGGTTATTTTCTAAATTAACAAAAAAATTGACGTCAATTAATAAAATTTCAATCTTCAAAATTTCATTTCTTTTTTTAAATAAACTTCTCATTGTATAATAAATTCTTTATTTAAAATATATAAATTTATTGGCCAATATAGCATTTAAGAAATTTACCAAATAAGTAATATTATGTAACTTTTTGTCTAGTGATGAACTTGTTTTCAATTGATATGAATTTTTGAATTTAAAACATTAAACTCATTTATATTTTTTTTTTTATTGTTAAATTCTGTAACTGTTTTAAAAACTATCATCTCATAAAGTAAAAGGGGGGGGGATAAATATCAGTATCTTTTCATCTTTTTTTTATTTTGTAATTTTTACATTAAGGGCGTATAATCTTTTTTTTTTGGATTAATTTTAATCCTGTTAATTATTAAGCTGTGCTCATTGTCTTTTTTTTATTGTTAAATTTTGTAACTATAAATATATATAAACTAAAAGGGGGGATAAATTTTCAGAATTTATTGATTAATTTTTTTTATTTAAATTATTATATGTTACATTAAGGGCGTATAACTTTTATTAATTATAATATTGTTAATCATAAGCTGTTTATGATAATTTGTCTCAGGATGTCTTTCTAAGTTGTAAATGATAAAATCTGAACCGTCGAAATTTCTTTTTTTGTTCAATAAACTTGAGCCTTGTTAATTACTAAATTTGTCTTTGTCTTTTTTATTTTTCTTTTCAAACATTGTTACCATTTGGTTCCGCCTTTTCTTAAATTTAAGTCCCCTGGTAACATGTTTCTGGTAGCAGAGCGTGGTTTGCTTTAAATTCTAGCGTGGTATTCTCTAAATTATAGAGTGGTTAATTTTAAATTCTGGAACCGTAGTTAATTTTCAAAATTTTGCATTGGAACCATCTAAATTAAAAATTTTTCTTTTGTTAAACAAGGCTCAATTTTTATGTTTTGCAGCTTTTTTCAAATACTGCACAACTATTGCTGATGAAATTTTTTTTTAATATTTAAATCTATATAAACCTATTACTTTCTTTTTTTATTTATTTTCATATAAACACTTACACAAAAACTTCTAAACCAATTTCGATAAAAATTTTTTTTTATTATTTTGTCTGCTTAAATATTTTTTTATATATATATATATATATATTTACATACATTGCACTCTAGTCATTCACTGAATTTGATCCAGACAGCGGGCTCATTCGGGAATTCCAAAAAAAAATTTAAATAAATAATAAAACCCAAAAATAGTTAGAAACAAAAAAAAAACACAAAAAAAATTTAAAATTTCCTTCAAAAATTTTCTCGAGTTTTCTTTCGCTTGTCTGTATTAATTCATACTTGCACACACACATATACACAACAATTACACAACATATAATTCTCGAGTCATTCTCTGGTCCTTCTCTTCATTTTGTATCATCTTAAAGAAATTTTTTTTTAAAAAATCACTTGGTTAATTTTTTTTTTATCAGCAATAGTTAAAATGGCAGTGGATTTGCTGAGATTGGTAGATGCATTAAAGAACACTGAGCTCGCTTTCAATTTTTTGTCATTTTGAAAGAAAATTATTTTTATTTATTTTTTTTTATCATCATGGCTGTGGACTGGTTGATGCAGATGGTGCTACTTGATTGAAAATTAAAATGTTGAACACTGATTGAATAATATAACTTATGTAGTAAAATTTTTTTTTTCTCTTCCAAATTATAGGGGCCCAGTTTTTGTATGTAGGACAACATGGTTGGCCTGTTTGTCTATTCTTTAAATTATTCGGTTGTTTGTCTTTTTTATTAGCAGGTCAACATGTTTGTTCCTTAATTAGTTTTTCGTTAGGGTTGAGAAAACCGGAGTTGGGTTTTCCTCACCATGGGTCACCTTTTATTTACATATTTACTTTGCTACACCTTTTTTTTAACACATCTTTCTTTTGTACTTTTTTTGAACACTTAAAATTTTTTTTTTTTGATGAAATTTTTTTTTAAATAATTTTTTTTGATTAATTTAAATTCCTTTTTTTTTGGGGCACATGATACATACATAAGACCTTAAGTCAAATATTACATGCCCTGCGTTGTGCACTAGAACAATTTTGACTCCCCAACGTTTCATACTGCTTCTTTGTTTATTTTTAGAAATGGATTATTTGTTTAGACCTTTCAAAATTCTTTTTCTCACGGAAATTGTTAAGAGCCGTGAATAGTTTAAATTTTTCTTCGTATGGGAGAAGAGGAATTTAAAAAAATAACGACGCTGAGCATGATCTGACCTAATTGGCTTCAGGAATTTTTTGTTTTATTTTTATTTATTTTTCACATATATATTGTTAAGGTCGGCTCAGAGGATACTCCCCCCCGTCTGAGTCCGACCTTTCCTGAAGACCAAAGTGCTATGCACTTTCCCTCCCCAGTCCCCGGAGTGGTCACCTCCTCTTGGTGTCCCGAGGTGCCACTCCACCCCTTTCCCCCTTGTACCTTAGTGTACAAAGTCAGTTCATGCACAGCAATGTCGACACTTTGCGTCACCCTTCAGCTCTTTCTCTCCTGGGCTTATCCCAATCATAGGTCGGAAGAGCTGAGACGCTGTAGAAATTTCAAAATTTAATAAGTAAGTGCCAAAGGAGGCTACACCCTAGAGTGGTGACTATAAAAGCATTATGAAGCGTTGTTTCTATCAGGTGCCCCGTTTCTAAATTTTGTAGGAGGCCCTTCAGGCCCCTATCTTCGAACTTTTGTGGGAGGCCCTTCTGGCCCCTTCTTTAGAATCTTTTTGGAGGCCCTTCTGGCCCTTTTTCTAAATTTTGTGAGAGGCCCTTCTGGCCTCCTTTCTGACTCCACCCCAACTCCGTCTTTCGGGGGGGGAGAGCTGTAACATCCAAATTCAATAATCAAATTCGTAAATAAATTCATTCACTCGTTCCTCCATAAACTCAACTTCCGTCCCTTGACAGATGCTGGCACCTGGCGACCTTCTCCAAAACTAAGCATCGCATGACATCTAAGTACAAAGTACAACGGCTGGTCAGCCTACCTGTTCTACAACCCGTAGTCAGTCTACCTGTAATTACTCACTATGTTCTACATTCTTTCATAGCTCCGTTAGATATAATTTTTTTATTCCGTCTCAAAATTACATCTCAGTTCTTAAATGATATGTCAGTCTACTGTTTTGTGCGCTTTAGTGTTCGAAAATGTTAAATAAATTTTTTATTTCACGGCACAAGCTCACGTGAACTGCGACAGGATTTTCCAGGTATTCAGCTTTACAGATTTTATCATATCTTAAATTTTGTTAATGTTTTAAAAATAATTTGTTAATTATCATGTATTCTTTAAAATATGTATTTCATGTTTTATTTAATATTCAATGTTCTTTTTGAAACTAAATGATTATAAAAATTTTCATTTCTTAAAACATACTTTACAAAAAAACTTGAACAGGCACATTTTAAGTTTCGAGCAATTATGTGAAATTAGTGCAAACTAATGTTGAACATTAAACAATCAGAACATCTTATTGAACATGTCAAATATAAAACAATTAGAAAAATCTCTTCTAAAACAGAAAATTTCGTTTTACAGACTTTAGCAGATTTTTGCAAGTCTTATACAAGCTTTGTTTTAAACTAAACTATATATATATAAATAGCTTTATAATCATCTAAGAAGCTTTTAATTATAATCTTAACGAATTTCTGTGATGCAATCAATTTTCTTTAATTTTGACAAATAACCAGACATTTTCTGTAATAAAGAAATTTAATGCTACAACATGTCTGATTTTGCACAGACGCTAAAAAACGTGTTTTTTGCTTCAGCTAATACGCTGGTTGGAGAAAGCTAGCAATTCTTGCCTCATATTGCATACACCAGCAAAGCTCTTAACATGTTTCTGCCTGTTTACAAAACACGTTTTGTTTGATATATCTACAAACTCTCAAGTGCACAAAAGTGATGTTTTCCTTAGAACTGACTTTACAGAACTTTAACTAAACTTATGTTGTACATGTGCCTAAATTGTTTCAGCGAATATGCGTTTCTTAAAGCTATCTTTTACATGTAGACTTGTGTAGTTATTTATAGATTATATAAAAAAAATCATTGGGTGGAGCCTGCATGCAAACTTTCGGTCCTAACAACCTCCAAGAGGTTATTTTCTAAATTAACAAAAAAATTGACGTCAATTAATAAAATTTCAATCTTCAAAATTTCATTTCTTTTTTTAAATAAACTTCTCATTGTATAATAAATTCTTTATTTAAAATATATAAATTTATTGGCCAATATAGCATTTAAGAAATTTACCAAATAAGTAATATTATGTAACTTTTTGTCTAGTGATGAACTTGTTTTCAATTGATATGAATTTTTGAATTTAAAACATTAAACTCATTTATATTTTTTTTTTTATTGTTAAATTCTGTAACTGTTTTAAAAACTATCATCTCATAAAGTAAAAGGGGGGGGGATAAATATCAGTATCTTTTCATCTTTTTTTTATTTTGTAATTTTTACATTAAGGGCGTATAATCTTTTTTTTTGGATTAATTTTAATCCTGTTAATTATTAAGCTGTGCTCATTGTCTTTTTTTTATTGTTAAATTTTGTAACTATAAATATATATAAACTAAAAGGGGGGATAAATTTTCAGAATTTATTGATTAATTTTTTTTATTTAAATTATTATATGTTACATTAAGGGCGTATAACTTTTATTAATTATAATATTGTTAATCATAAGCTGTTTATGATAATTTGTCTCAGGATGTCTTTCTAAGTTGTAAATGATAAAATCTGAACCGTCGAAATTTCTTTTTTTGTTCAATAAACTTGAGCCTTGTTAATTACTAAATTTGTCTTTGTCTTTTTTTATTTTTCTTTTCAAACATTGTTACCATTTGGTTCCGCCTTTTCTTAAATTTAAGTCCCCTGGTAACAATATCAGTCCCTTGCAAATAAATCCCTAATAATTTAATTAAATATAATTTATACATGAAGAATCTTTTGCTTGTCTTAATCGCCGTTTTAATATTAAGATGTGCCAAAATTGGTGAGATATAGCTCCAATTAACTAGCTGACATTCAATAGTCTCATTGTCTTGGTTTTAATAAGAGAGACCGCAATAGTTTCAATTTTTGTATTGTAAATTGGCTAATAATCCATAAGTAATGGTTCAAGAATCATAGGTTATGCAATTTATTCTCGGCATCTATATTCTAAACGGAAATATGAAATATTGTTTATTTTTCTATTTGAGATACTAAACTGTTTAATAATAATTCTATTTAGAATTTAGTTGAATATAATCACATAATTTAGGTTTATATGTCAGAGTAGTTTTAGTGGGACCAGGCCATTTTAATGCCACTGATTACCCATCACAGATTACTGAGAGGTTTCTAAACAGCATGTATCTGTGCAATAATCCTAATTGAATATTCCATCTATGAGCAAATCTTCTAATGGAGCTTGACACTAAACATTGTCCGAGTATAGAACACTACTCCAATTAGAATTATCTAGGTTTCACTGATAAACTGTTATTTCAACTTTAGCACAATTCTAAAGAGATAATTTCTTTGATTTTTATCACACAATTAAAATTGGCTAGCCACTGTCTGATCAATTATGGGGACAAATTTTAATTGGAAAACAAACCATATAGAACCTAATGTAATAATTTGACCATTCTTGTGATAATTTTATATTTTAAAAAATTTTAAGATTTGAAATCGAATTATAATGGCTTAATAACTTAAAAGTTGTACTAATCTGTAATAAAATAACTGCTATAAAGTAAATTCAATACAGGTCATAATTTTGATCCTAAATTGAATGTTAAACTCTTACATATAGAACATAAAAGCAATAGATTAAATAATTTAGAATGTTTGGAAATAAATAGATCTATTTCACTTAGGCCTATTCTCAACTTAAATGACCAAATTGTATTAAATTCGTCACACCTTCTAAAACTCATCGTTAACATAGTTCATCAGCCTGTTAGGTCATTCCTCCTACTATTCCCGATTTCTCTATTGTATTTCAGTTTCCTGTTACTTGTGTATGTTTAAATAGTTGTCTATACCTGTTAATTATCAACTGCCCGATGATGCCGCAAGGCGAAACAATTGCAGCTTATTTATATTATTTAAATATTTTGAAACTTTAAGCTTTTTTGCTTTACTTTGTCCTTGAATATGAAGTTTCAACAAGAAATATCTTCTGCTACATTAAAATTTATGAAATAGTTACGTGTCTGAACCCGATTCTACACCTAATTTAAATGTATTACAAGTAATGGACTTATTTATGTTTAATATGATGCTTATAATATGTTTTATTTATAATATTTAAATATTCTCAACAGTAATAAAATCTCAAACAAAATCCTTTTATATGTTTGTCAGCAGTACCTGAATTTCTTTATTATTTTGATTATATTCTTTATTTCTTCTGCATAAAAGAATTCCTTACGTAGTTTTTTTTTTAATATCGCTGACATTAATTTCAATCAAATTTGTATTTCTAGAATAAATGATACAACATTAAACTAAGATTTGTATGAAGGAATGTAAATTAAAGTTTAATTAAAGAAAAGCAATTAAACGAGAGGGACTGAACTGTTAAAATTGCTTAGTGAGCAGTTATTAAAAAAGAGGAATAATCCCTTTTGTCGGGGAAAAAATATATAGAACGGAAACTTCGATAGATTGTTTATTTGTTTTAAAATAATAATAGTTTATTTTAATAATAAATACGAAGAAACCGTATTATAATCATAGTTACCGAAAATTTTGCTTCATTATTTGATGTCATCATTTGTTCAGTATATCTACAGTTTAAATTTCCGCTCCAATATTATTTTTATGAAACCGTTTCAACCGGAAGTCTGAGATCTCCAGCTGTTTTGGGATATCCTTTGTCTCTTATCAGTCAGTCCAAGTTTCAACCTCAAACAGGTATAGACATCTAACGGTGTTTCTTCTTAAAAATTCGCAGTTACAAATCCTTTTTTTCTTTTCCTTTATTATACGCATTTCGGCCAACAAATTAATTAATAGTGACTCATAAACAATTGCCATGTTTAGTTAGTAAGAAGTCAAGTGTTTTTGTTATGTGTTTATGACTTAAAATTGTATTTAGTTTGTGCGTTTAGAGCAGCTGTTCTCGCGTGTGCACACGGGCCTTCTTGACGACAGAACATTACCACGAAAGGAACGCCGCCTCTACAAGGTACTGTGACATTAGATCTTAACTAAACATGACAGCAAAATTAATCAAAAACCATTTTATTAGTTGGTAATAATTTCAAAATGTCAATTAACCTTTTCATGTCTTTTTCATTTCTATCTACTTCCCAATCTAAAATATATTACTAAACCATCCACTTTTACCACAGTCGTTAAAAAAACCGCAATATCAAACATCATTCAATAATACAATATAATATTAATTACAAGATTAATTCCGTCGTTAATGATTTAAAACAGGAAAATGTTTACAAATATTTTTTTAATTTTAAATAAGACGATGATTCAACTAATGTCATCATTTTCAGTTGTTCCACTGATGTATGTGTAACAGGTGATGGGTGATTCAAAGTAGTTGGAAAAATTGAATGCCCCCTTGAAGAACCAAAGCCTGCTAAATGTTTTCAGTTGGCTAATGTGTGTGGTGATCTGCCCACCACGGTTCCCCCTGCGCTTGGGGTGGCGGTTGCTTATCCGTACTCAGTGCATTAACAGTTGCCCAGTGCCACAAATGCAGAGGCAGCAGATGATGCCTTGCATGTTCCCCCACCCTGCGAGCCCTGAAGTCGGGTCACGCACGAGAGATAACCAGTTGTGCACCGCTTTCGCAAGGAGCTGGACCGTTGGAAGACTACAAGTACATCAATCATCGCCAATTCATCGTTCTATATAAATCCTTCTTCCTAGTTTTAACCCCCCAAAAATAATGGCTTAATAGTCAAATTGGGTAGGGTCAGTCGACCCCGGGTTAAATGGTGCGCAAACATTCGGCCTTCCGCGATCGCCGGTGCAGTGTAGAACGGCGGCCATTTTAGGCTAGTGTCTACATCGGGACCACTATTTTGTTAGAGTCAATCGTTGTAAAAAATCATATTTGTAAGTAAGTTAATCATATCACATCTAATTTTAGAAATAATTATTTAAAGTATTAGTAATAGTCCCTCATCACGTGCTGGCTGACTGAGTGCTATTTAGTTTTAGTCGATAGGTCTGGGCTGTGACCGTTGTGCCAACCAAGTTTTAAAAGATCCACGATCCTCTATTCCCAACCTTAAAATTAATACCAATAGTGGTTAATAAGTATCACCATTTGCCTCATGTGTAGTTAGCATATCGGAATTTTCTTCGCCGTTATTCTACCCTTCTCAAACAAAATTAGCTAACAATTTTTCCTCTTGAACCTTAATCATCTCAGTAAATGTTTCAACCCCCGCGGCGATTGAACCCGAAACCTCTCGCTCGTGAGATCTAACCTCCTAGTCTGGGGCTCAAACACTAACATTATTGAGACGAATTGAGTCCAAGACATTATCTAAGTCTATCGTATCCTTTTAGACTGATAACTCCTGAAAAAAACAAAATAATAGAGAGAATCAAAGTAGTTAAGACAAAGACGTAAGTCATTAGGTTCCGTAATAGAGATAATAAAGTATACCTCCCCGTAATAAGGACTCATGGACCCATTTTAGTCATGACATCATCTACAGAAAATAATTTTACCCTGGATTAATTCTTTTTACATTATTTTTTTATACCTTATCATACTAAAGAGACATTAAAGTAAACACCTTAGAAACTTTTTAAAATTATTGATAATTTATTTTGCTTTGTCATGATTACTACATGATATGTTCTTTTACTTCTTTGCCATTTATTTTTCATCCTATCGAATAAAAAAATGCTTCACTATGTTTATAATACATCATTTATGAAAATTCCTTAAGATACACATATTTTTTTCTTTGATCAAATTTGTTATTATTATGAAGTTAAACGCAAAAGAAAACAAATAATATGCAGTTAATAATCTATCCTTGCCCTATTTATGTCAGCTTACGTTTTCTTTACAGAAGACAGTCAAGAGATTCATCCTGAAACTATGAAGGAAAACGAAAATTTATACATAAATTAAAGAACTCTTTTTAGCACGGAAAATGTATGCTTATACAATACAGTCTTCAATAATTCAACTGCCTTAAATCTAAATTAGTTATTTCCAAAACAAAAGTTTTGTTTCTTAGTAATAACCACTTCACAAAATTCCTTTTGTAAGTGACTTTCAGTTATTATTTTTGTAAGTGTTTGTTTGAATTAATATATGTATGTAATATATGTATGAAATGTATATAATGTATGTGAGAGAGAGAGAGAGATTTTTTTTTAATTAAAAGTAAAATAGAAAACACTTTACATTTCGGTGCATTAAAACCTTATTATTTAAAATGGGAAGTATAGATTTTTTTTCCCAGATATTGGAGTTCAGACAGCTCTCGCGTTTTCCATGACACCTCGTTACATTCACAAATGGTTGAAGTTTGGTGTGCACGGAAACGATAACAGCTGAACGTTACCAGGACATCATCATACAATTAGTAGCATTGTTAGAGGCTGACAAACGAGACTGCTCAATGAAATTGTCGCGCCAGTTCTTTGGAGGGCATATCATTTCATACGGACTGTCGCACCCTAGAACCCCAGATTTATTTTCCCCCGACATATTTTTCTTTGGGGACATATGCAACCCTCAAACAATCAACTAACTGAATCACAACATCGAAGACGAAATATCCCTTATAAGTGTAGCGACCATCCAAATAGTAGCAACTAACATGAATAAACTTGTTGAGGCAGATGGAGGAAATTTTCATCATCTTTTGTGAGAAAATTAATTGCAAATATATATTATATATTACATCATTAAAAATGTTTGAGAATATTAATTACTGGCTCACCCGATATAAATTACAGTATTACCAGTTGAAATAGATGGGAAAATGGTAGGAGATTTTAGGACCACTCACTGGTAACTATTTGAAGGTCTTGCGAAATTATTGAAATGGTATCCAATTCTGTTCATCGATGAGATTTCTATAGCTCCATACAAAATGTTTTGCAATGATCTATTCTAGATTGTGACAACTGAAAAAGACGGAAATTTCGGTGGCAATAAGGTTAAATTTTTGGAGATTTGTTAATTTCATCAAGATGTTTTAAAATTTCACACACACACGACTAAAAAGCAAAAAAATATTACTGTATTTAAATAATATTTTTAACCACGTTTTAAAACGGACAAAAACGTATAAAATAATATCTAGTAGTCCCATACTGATTTATAACCCCATACAGATTCATAACTCCATACAGATTGTCCTAAAAATTTGTGATTGTAAATTTGTAATAGCTATGAAAATAATTGTAAGATTTAAAACGAAAAACGTGGTGCGCACGTTCTATTGAATTGAAAGCTACTTGACCTCCGTTAGTAATTTTGAGTTTTAAACGACAGCTGATCCATACACTCCTTTCTACTATCTATTGCATGCACCACAAGTTTTCGTGTTTAATCTTAGAAGATTTTCATAGCTATTTACAATCACAAATTTTCAGGGCAATATGTATGAAGTTATAAATCTGTATGTGGCTACGAGAAATTGTTTTTTACTTTTTAATCCGTTTTAAAAATGAGGTTTAAATTTGTTTTTCTAAATTTAAATTATTATTATAATAAAGTATAGTACATACCACATTTTTGTTCCATTATATAGCACACATTTAACCTACATTATTATAAAAGCAGTCCCAAGTCATTACAGTGGATAATAAGTTCTATATTGGAGGTCATTTTAAATAGATTTCTTCAAATAATTTCTCAACTGTAGATCATTCACCAGTTAGGTAACTGTATACATACCACGTTATTGCATATAAATGTATTTTATATTTCCAGCTATATCGACACGTGAAGTGAGTTAATAGCTATGTATAACTTAAAATAGTTAATAAAATAATAACTATCTAGAAGCTTTAATTGAATTTCATTTAACTGTGCCCCATGTGGTAGTTATTACTACATATTCAATATTTTCGTTTCTTAAAAAACAGTTCAGCATATTCCAAATTTCGGGCATCTGAAATATTTTTTGCATATTTCTTTTTAGTGTTACGAGTCTACAAATTCTCCAAAAAAAAATAAGATTTAACTAGGTTGCAGATTTTTGTTAATATATGTCAGGAAATTTCGTTTTATAAGTTAAATAATATGATAACAAATTAGGAACTATTAACACTGGAAAAGATAGATATATTGAGGAAAAACCAATGCATTTTTCGGCCGGAAAGTGCCTAATTAGAATGTACAATGTCCTGTACTTCAAGGCCTGTTTGGACAAGAATGATGAGGAGTCGAACGGTGGAGAAGTCATTTCTCTGCCACCATCGCCTTATAAAAAAATAAGAACAAACATAAAATAAAGACGTGAGCCCATCGAATACTGCAATAGCGTCAGGGTAGGAAGAGAAAAAGAGTTGGTCAAGAGAGGCTTGATAATTCATAATCAAAGACAAACTGCTATCTGATATCTTTTGATAGGGAGGCAAATGAGAAGGGAAATTATAGGAGTTAAATGATGCCCCAGGGGTCATGGCTATCAACAGAGTCACGTATCTTTTCTATGTGGCGCCTCTATATGTTCCGACTTCGAGTCGGAAGAAATTAAGTTAAGTAAAATTAGTTTTAATATTCTTCACCTTACTGGAGAGCTTTTAAATAATAGAACTTTTTAATAAGAACTTTCCATAAGAGATTTAAAAAACACATCCACAATTATAAAAAAACAAATACAACAATAAAATCAACTTTTGCAGAACACTTGATAGATTATGACCACACTTATAAAGACATACAGACGAATATGGAAATATAGCAATTCTGTCATAAAGGCAAATATATGGACGTACAAGAACAATATGAAATCTACACCCACGGAAAGAATGCACCGACAGATATACTAAATGATAAACAAAATTTCCAGTCGAATGTATTATTCGATCTCCTGTCGAGATTAGAAGCAAAGGCTGATTGATAAAAAACCGGGTCAATACAGTTCTAATCACAGCCGGATACGGTCGATTATGTAAAGTTATTTCCGTATAAAAATAAAAATTGTGTTTTTAAAAGAAATTAAAAGTGTGTAAATAAATGTGTTAGTGTAATAAATGTGTGTCAAATACGTACTAATGTTTTAAATGATTTTATAATAATGTTGACGAGGTATATATATATGCTATATATAGTACCAAAAATAACGCATGTGACCATGGCTGAATAAATAGTCGAAACGGCCGTAATGCTTTGATACAATTTTGGATGAGCAGACGTAAGTACAACAAATATATTAAAATTAGTTTTAGGTTAGAAAAAAATGGGATGAAAACTAAAATAAAGAAAATTCACGTCCCATAATATTAGCAACTTTTGTGTGCCGATGATTGCTGCGTGTGCTGAACATAAACTGCAGTTATTTACTTTATAAACCGTGCAGAGGGAGAGGCGAGGAGCAACTCGAATCAACGAAATTCAGTTACACTAAATTCAATATCAAGGCAGAAAGAAGTGAATTAAAATCCCAAGGCAAAAGAGATTTGTTCTTTCTTTCTTTCTTATAACATAATTTTTTTACTTACAAATAATATTTGGACTTAAAGTAATTTATTGTATAAAGTTATATATTCCTGCCCTCACTTTGAAGAATAATTGTATGTTAAAGTATAATTACTAATCTAATAAAGAAATTTTTCTCTGTCATGTTTTTATTTTTATATTTTACCTATAATCTACTATTTCCTTCAATTCATCACACCTTTATTTGATTACTTTTAGTTTTCCCGGTAATTTCTATTAAGAATTTTATGTTAATTACCTGTGTTTAAAAGTATTTGTTTAAAACCAAAATAGAAAATGATTCCTCTAAAGAATTTCAAATGTTTTGTTATAGCCAACCGTTATGAAACTTAACGATTCCTTGTTTTGGGAACGTTCAACAGATTTATATTATTTGTAGGTCAACATAATCGAAACTCTCACATTAGGAATTATGTTATTTCAGTAAATATTATATTATGAAGAACAATAATTCTGCGTTGAGCGCTTGAATTCCAGTTCCTTTTCTCGTCAGTAGAGAACAGCAGCACACGATCTAGTACAAGTTCAGGTTAACAGCTGTTTTACGTTTACTTATCATGGTAACAATGGGAAATGAAACCTAGACAGCTCTAACTTTACCTAAATCCAGGTAAAAATTGTATTTATTCATGTCTTAGGAATAGATATTTCTTTACAAAAGAATCCTGTGAAATATTTTTTTATTCTATTAGAAGCATTGAAAGCATGTTAATTCATAAAACATCTTGTGGATTTTTGTGGAAGTTAATTTGTTCAGTATACTAATTATTTCAAGAGACGAATTTCATAAAAAGAATTGACCTATGGTAAACTGATAATTAACTGTAATGAATTTATAAAAATATAATCTAATTACGAGAAAACCAACAAAAAACTAAACATACTTACTATTAGAAAAACAGAGCAATGCTGTTCTGAAAAACCTTTGAACAATTAAGTAAGATAAAAGATTGGTTGAAACCATCAAGAAGTGTGAATAAAAAAAGCATGAACTAATAAATTTAATATGTGCTTCAAATATAATTTACATCGTAAATTTAAAACTAAATAATTTTTGAGAACTTAACAAAAGTTAGATGAATCCCTGCATATAAATGATAGTGAAATAATCTCTTAATTTTGTAAAACAGACTTGCACTTGTCCTAACAAATTATTAAAACAATTCATCATTCCATAAAGTTAAAATCTGGTTAGAGTTTGAAAACAGAACAAAAGTTAACTAAAACCAACAACTGTAATTTCAACAAAATCTCAAGTGGATTTTTCTAGATATGATCTCGCAATATGTTACCATTTACAAAAAATATTACCATGCTTTTATATATATTAAAAAAAATTCTATTTAAATTCTAATAATTGTAAATAAATTATTTAAAAATTCAGTTTAAATCAACTTTTCAGTTTACTACATATTTTTAGTAAGTTGTATCTTTTAAATCTGATATTTGTTCAATTCCTACGAATATTTTCTAGGTTGTTTAGTCTAGTCCTAAACCTAAGAATCTTTCAAATTTCTGTTTTTGGCCGCTAGCATCAAATTTCCTTTCTTCTTACAATTTATATTTTAATAATTAACAAAAAATTAAGAGCTTTTGCTCGAGATTTGAATTAATACAAGCCGCTTATGAAATATCGGTTAAAATTGTGAAATCTAATTTAGTCAAAATCAAAACTTTTATAGCTTTCGTTTCTTTTCATTCAACAATAAAAATTATGAACATTTCATTTGAAAATAACATTCAACAGCTATACCATTGTTTGATTTATCCTCTGGAAGCCAGAGTTGAAACACCATTATCAAAAAATATATATTTAAGCGCATTGTTCCACAGTGAGCCCAGTTTGACAAATTTGGTAAATAAATTTCCAATTTTCTTCCTCCTAAAGTAGCAACCTGGATAAATTTTAGGTTATTTAATTATATTCAAAATAATTACCTATTACTATTACTTATTACCAAATCTATTACTCTATAAGGCTTAGTGATTTTCACAACGTACTCCATACATTGGAATGGAACCGAGAGGGAGAGAGAGAAAAAGAGAATCAAGCACATAGACTACAAAAGAAAGATAGAGTAGGAGTAAAATAAAAAGATAGGTAAAGAGATCAAATTAGAATGAATTATTGCGTTCATTTCTTGGCGAGATTAGAAGTAGTGTGCCTCACTTTAGAACAAAACGTGGTAAAGGAGGGAAGTAGTTTCTCACGCCCCTCCCTTTGGCTCTGATAAGACGTAGAGAGACAGAGACAGATAGAGTAAGAGAGAGTAGGCGAGGGGGGTTAAAAAAGAAAATTATGCTTAGGGGTAATAGGTCGACAGATAATAGTTAGTGACTTTACTTTTAAGTGGAAGTTAGAATAATCAAATCGAATTTTCCACTTAATGCCATAATAGTGGTGGGAAAGAAAAGATAGAAATACAAAAAGGTGGAAAGAGAAAAACGGAGACAGTGATAGAACTAGACAGAGATAGAGAGTGATAAGAAGTGTGAAAGTGGATGTTGAAATAGAAAAAGATAAAGGTAGGTTATACGCATGTTATGCTTAATATAATATTTTGAAAAGTCGAAAGTTTTAATATAATTATTAAGTTAGTAGAGAACATTATCGACTATTCTCACTAAAAAATAAACAAAGTTATTCATAAAAATGAATATTCACTGCCCTTATGTACATCATTAGCTGACATATAGATTTACGGAATATGACACTGTGTAATTGTTTTAATATTAACTGACTGATCTTTGTAATCGTTTTAACATTAAACAATCAAACCGTCATTAGACATTAGGGATAGGAAATTGAATTAGATAAGTTATGCTCAACACTTAGGCCCAGGATTATAAATTCGTTAGATTGTGTTGTCGCCTGCTGTACTTACAACGAATAGGTAGCCTATATTTCTCTTACTTAAAGACAAATAATATGAACGTAAGAGTAAAGAGGATAGCAAACTATAAATCTATAAATATATATATATATATATATATATATTGAGCTTGACTTGTGAGATAATATTAGATAAAAAAAACTCTTGTGAATACAAGATCTCACAAAAATTACGTTTAGTTAGTCAAACAAGGACAAAGTCGTTGAAACGCGTTTCATTAAGTAAGCGTAATTTTTGTGAGATCTTGTGTTTGAGTTTTTTTTCTATTTATACCTCAATCTAATAGAAATCTCTAACAGAAGGATTAAGTCCCAATTAACCAGGTATGTTTTTCTTGTCAGAAAAAAGTGTAATCAAGTACAAAAAATATATAAATTAGAGGAATGTCCAAACTAAAATGATATGGCATAACAGGACAGCAAGATCAATAAGATCCCACAAAATAGCGTCAACTGAAAGATTGTATGTGAATTTAGTAAAAGATCTTTGCAACCTGTAAATAATTTGAAAGAGCCTTTTACCTATCTAAAAAAGATAATTTCAATTTATAATTTTGTCATTTCTGATATAAAAATAAAAACTAAATTTAACTATTTATCTGGTATATTTTGACAATCATAAATTATTTTTTTTGCCTAAATAACACCTACTAGATAACTAAAATGTAATAAAATATTATTATTTTCGAAATTATAATTGAAAATCATACATATATATATAATATTAATATCAATGTCGTTTGTCAAACGAGAATATTATTATGATTGCTCGAAAATTGCATCAAAAAGAAAAATCAAGTGAAAAGTGTACGCCTATACTGGGAAGCGATTAGGATAGCTCAGTTGGTAGAGCATTGGCACGTAAAGCTTTTTAATTTTCTCTAAGTTTAATACTTCTCGAGATAATTGAAGAAAACTAAACAAAACAATTTGGTGCAGTCACTGTACCAAATTTAGCTCAGTCGCTCACTTGAAAAATTTTCCGTGCAAGGCGCCGGGATGACGCATGCGCCCCCCTCCATCGTATCCACTCTTATATTGTTTTGTTTACATTATTTTGAGAGTGTCAGTGTTAGTATAGTTTTGCAAGTGGCAAGTGCACTAATTCTTGCTAGTAATTTGTTCTCATGTTTTATACGATTTCTGAATGATAACAGTTTTGTGATTAATTGTGGACTCAGTGAACTCATATTTTACAGGTAACACTTTTTGCTCTGACAATGAACGATAACAATAAAAATATTCGTAAGGCTAGTGGAGCATATAAACGCAAATTTAAAAAAAAACTTAAAGCAGAAAAAAGTTTTAAAACTGTTAAAAACTAATTCTAAAATTGAAAGTTTTTTTTTTAATACGTCAAAAGATAGCAGTCAGAATAGTCCAAATGAAAACTATGTTGTTACTGATGTTCAAATTCCCAGTACTTCTGCTACTGTAGAAGAAACCACAGACGTTTCGTGTGATCTAACTACTTCTAGAAATGTTTCCAGTCCTCAATCGGCCATGCCTCAATCCACCTTAAATATTCTAGATCCTAGTTCATGGGTCAATTTATCTGTTAGTTCGACGGATTTTGTCATAAGAAATCTTCCTAAACACTTACTAGCGATTAAAGATTGTGATTTTTCAAGATCCAAACGTCACTATCCTGATAAAGTAAAAACAGTAAAAAACATATGTTTTTTAGCCGTTTACCAAACGGCGAGATGAAGAAAAGAGAGTGGCTTATGTATTCAAATACTACTGGCTGTCTGTATTGTGTTCCATGCAAATTATTCCACTCTCATAACGATCGTTCTTTTTGCAAGGGGTTCAATGACTGGAAAAATTCTAACCGACTTAAAGAACACGAACAGAGTGCGGAACATAGGTTTAAATACAAAAACCTTCGTCTTACGAGGCAATGTTTTAGGAAAAATTGATTCTGCATTACACGAAAACTACCTTAAGGGAGTTGAATATTGGCATCGAGTGCTAAAATGTGTAGTAGATGTTGTCACGTTTCTCGGCACGCGTGGCCTGGCTTTTCGAGGGAGCCAAGAAATATTCGATTTCCTAGGAAACGGTAATTTCATGGGGCATTAAAGCTTGTTGCAGAATACGATGATTTTTTAAAAGCCCACATTGAAAGTAAAGGAAATCTTGGATCCGGGAATGTAAGCTATCTCTCTAAAACTATTTGTAACGAATTTATAGAGTTAATGTACAAAAAAGTAGTTTCTGTTATTGTGGATGAATTAAAGAAAAGTAAGTACTATTCTCTCAGTGTTGATTCTACCAGACATCACTCATTCAGACCAGTTGACAGTGATCCTACGGTATGTTTCAAGTGATGTTATGCCTGTAGAAAGATTAATAGCTTTCATTAAATTTCACGATCACGCTGGAGCACACATGGCGGAAATTATTTTAAATACCCTGTCAGAGTTAGATATTCCAATGTGCGATATGAGAGGCCAGTCATATTTAGCTGAGTACGTTTTAGTAGGCACACATGCGGCTGATTGTTGTTTGGCAGTAACAAAACTATTCATGTTTATTCAAGAATTTTACGTTTTCATGAGTGCATCTACTTCAAGATGGGTCGTGTTGGAAAACATTGTCAAAAATAGCAATAGTGAAAGAAACCCCTTCCAAAAAGAGTGAACGTTACAAGATGGCTGGCTGTAAAAGCTCTTTTACTAACTACTGGAGCTACTACGATGCAGTAAAACAAAATCAGACGATACAGGGGAAACTAATGTGAGCCGCGCTGAAGCTAATGGAATCAGTAAACATTTTTTTAAGTTAGAGAATGCTATTTTACTAAACATGGGGTACGATATTTTACAACGTCTTCACAAGAGTAGCAAAATATTGCAAAACACTTCTTTCTACAGACTTGAATGTGACTTGCAACATATACAAATCTCTAAAGGGTGAGAGACAACTTTGATTCCTACGAAAAAAAAGCGGAAAAGAGTTGTCTAAAAAAGAAACGGGTGAAACCTAGCCTATATTCTTGAAATAAAAAGACGCCCGAAAAGGAAAGCTCTTTCAAGATGAACCCCACTTTAATGGCAAAGGAAACTTAAAGATTAATACTTTCAATGTTGTCATTGACAAGCTTTATTCAGAATTGAATAAAAGGTCCTAAGTTTATTTCAGTCTTAATGAAGAATTTGGATTTTTAAACAACTTATCGTCAATTTCTATTGAAGAAATCAGGGGAAAAGCTTCTATTTTGGCTAAAAAGTATCGAACCGACATAGATAGTGACTTTGGAGAATAGTGTGTACAGTTCAAAGGCTTTGTTGAAGGTATATTTGATGAAGAAAGAGAACCTCATGATAACAAGATTACGAAGCCTCCGAGGAATACACTTTTGGAGTATCTGAAACTCATTCGTGAAAATAATTTAACAACATTATTTCCGAATATGGACACGGCTTTGGGCATTCTACTATGCATGATGACATCTAATTCATCTGGAGAAAGATCATTCAGCGTGTTGAAAAGAATCAAAAACTACTTTGTGGAACTCGACTTCTGGAAGATTCTAGATTGTCTAGTTTGGTTAGTTTTGTTGCAAATGCTGAGCTTTTTCAAGCCTTAGCCTTTAACGATTTGATTAAAGATTTTGCAGCCAAAAAAGCTAGAAAAGTGAGTGTTTAGAGTTTAGATATGAGATTTATTATGAGTTTGGAGTGGAGTGAGTGTCAATGTTAATCACTAATCCAACTTTATCCAAATTAAGAACATGACATTGACATTTTTCAGTATAAGAGAATAATGTGAGAATGAACGATCTAGAAGTTTTTTGTTGTATTCTTATTATTTTTATTTATAAGTACCGTAGCCTATTACAGTACATATTATTTTGCTTGTACTTTTACTTATAATGTCTTTTCAACTCGACTTTTTTGAGTCTTTTGTTGTCGTCTGTACTTTTCCCCCCGAATGAAACAAATGTTATTTAATTTTAACAATTTAACTGCAATACTAATTTATAAAATAATCATTTTAACCAATAACTGCTGTTTGCTAACTTTTTTGAATTATATATTTTCTATAAATATAGAAATTGTTGTTAGAGCTGTTTTGGGGTTTTAGCCAAATTTGTAAACCAAGATTATTTAATTAGTGAAATCAACACTTCAACCTATTTATAAATTTAAATAAAACATTAGTTGCATTTCTATTCATTTATGTTATGCTTTGTATGTTGTACCAATTTTAAAAAGTAAAATTAAAATAAACTTTATGTATTAATATGAAATGTGATTTATCCTTTTATTCCATAAACGTGAAGTTAAAGGATACAATATAATTGCTAGCATCCATCAATGTTTTGGTGTTTATCTTTAAGATATCCCAACTACTCACTTGTTTTAACGTGAGATTGAAATAAGGTACATTTCAATTTTCCACCTAAAGGGCGGCCGGGGCGGGGGCCGCTCGGGTTAATTTGGCCTAGGGTCGCAAGTACCCTAAATCCGGCACTGACAGTACTATACACATTTATAGATACCATCATCTGAACCACCATCATAAGAGGCTCAATAATTATGAGGGGCTAAAATAGTCTTCTAACTGTAGCCTAGTTACAAAGATGTCCAACTCCATTTTTTCAGAAATTTAGATATTGATTGTTTTTAATACAAAATAGCATGGGGAATACAACTCTGAACAGTTCTGGTGACAAACACGACCAAAACCATGTTAAAATTGCATTTGAAAAGTAGCCTTGGTTACATAATCGGCCTGCCCTCAATTATGTTGGTGACAGAAACGACCAACTCCAACATGAACCAATCAGATGGCTTCATTCTGTCACGTGACCCGGCAAAGGCAATCTCATCATTAATGTAATATTCTAGTGAGAAGCATTGAGTTTCGCCTTAATGTTATTGTTTAATATTTTAGCGTTTTAATTAGTAATCTGAAAAGATTTATTACACCAACAGAAACAATGGAAGGAACTAATGTTAAAGAATCCCCTTTGTTCAAAGGAAGGAAGAAAGAACAAAATAATTGTAAAAGAAAGTACAAAAATAGCCGAAATTGTAAGACTCGGCTATTACAGATGAGTTAGTTAGTTATATTCTGTGTTTATTGTTTTCCGTCAAGAAAGTTTTACTGGACAATAAAACCGGTATCTTAAGACATCTTTTGTAATTTAAAAAAATATCTGACACGTTTTGTGTTATAATTTTATATTAATTCCATCGTTTGGGTTTTTTTTTTAGTTAACCTGGCAAAATTTAGTACAGGATTAACCCTGATACATTACTAAATTAGTTAGTTACTGACTATCAACTCATCACGAGCAACAGTTTTGGTGACAAAAACGGCCATCTCCCTATGTTAGTTACAAACACGGCCAACTCCATATTTCAATGTTAAATATCTCTTTTAGCTTAGTATGTAGAAAAAAAAATACTATTCCACAATGTTCTGTATGTAATTGGTAATCAAGAAAAAAAAATTTAACAATACAACTTGTGGGGAAGTGGTTTAAACAGTTTTTCGCCTCTCCTGAAAATTTTGCTAAATGGAGTTGGCCATCTTTGTAACCAGGCTACAGTCTTGATTAATTCTCACTACTAGGGGAATAGCCCTGTGTAACCAACCAACATTTAGGCGATATTTGTATGTTTGATTAATAATCGTATACTGTACTTTTTTGCAGATAATATGTTTTACTTAATTAATTGTAACTACAGTCCTTCTACAGTTTTTCCTTTTTTTTAATAATATTAAACATATCTAACAGAAAAAGCTTCTAAATTTGAAATCCTTATTTTATAAAGATAGTGTCAACCTTAAGGATACGCATTATCGCAGGAATGAAACAGCGGAAAGATTTGATGCTCCTGGTGTTCAGAAAATTGTTTAAAATCATTCAAATTTTTCTTTTTTCATATTAAACTGACGTATGAAACGACAAAATATTCATAAAACTATAATTAGTATATATAAGAAAATAATTAAGACGAATGACTTGTTTCAATTACTCCAGCCTTAATTAATATTGTCTTTTCTATTCATTGTATACACAAAATTAGGAAATAATATCAATTTATTTTTTTTCTACAAATAATGGTAATTTAATAATTCCTGCCTATGTCATCAATATCTTTATATTGTGATATGAAAGTAGTAATATTGCAGACAGTGGTATGTAACAGTAAAATTTTGCTCTGATACTGTGCCCACTTGATAGTTTACTATCATGATATAATAAAACCATACGCCTATAATAATTGTAAAACTAGTGTTAGAACTGTGTTGAATTTCACTTCTAAATTAAATCTTTGAATGTGAAAAATAAAAATAACCTTACAAAATATAACACAATTAGTTGTATAATATGATTTGTTATAACAGAATATATTTTCATGAGTTCCAAAAAGAGCTTTTGTTATGCAGATATCATACAGTGTGGGGAACAGGCGTCATGGGTTACGCCCTTGAAACTAATTACGTTACAAAGGCATCACATAAAACTTAGAGCGGAACAAAATTCATGGAAAATAATTGAATTACTTTTCTAAGCTTTTATAGGATAACGTATATAAATGGAAAATTAAAAAAAAAACTGAAATGGAAGAACAGTCAAATTGTGTTTCATAAGTGCGTCCAATAAATTTTATAGTTACATAAAGAAAGGGAAATAAAATTAAAGGTCGTGAAATACATCGAACCACTTAAAATAATTCAAAATATAAACAACAAAAAATTAAAGTGAGATAGAAACCTGAAGTATATATCCGTTAAGAATAGTTTGCAATTTCTTAACTTAAATTATTAATTTCTTTTTTAATATAGAAAGCCCTAAAACATAATGTTTGTTTTTGATTTTCTTTAATACTTCCAACACTCATACAGAAGCATTCAGAAGGTGTGCTACACTAGCTCTAGAAGTCATGTTAGGATTTGTGACTCGACATTTTTTGTTATAACGATGGCACTAAAGTCTGCTTACAGAATAAATTTCGTCAACAAAAGGAGAAAAAGTCTATTTAAAATAGAAATTTTCATAATAGTTTAAAACTATTAATCACAAAACTGTTATCATTCAGAAATCGTATAAAACACGAGAACAAATTACTAGCAAGAATTAGTGCACTTGCCACTTGCAAAACTATACTAACACTGACACTCTCAAAATAATGTAAACAAAACAATTTAAGTGTGGATACGATGGAGGGGGGCGCATCCGTCATCCCGGCGCCTCCGAGGAATAGGCCCTACACTTTTGGAGTATCTGAAACTCATTCGGGAAAATCATTTAACAACATTATTTCCGAATATGGACACGGCTTTGCGCATTCTACTATGCATGATGACATCTAATTCATCTGGAGAAAGATCATTCAGCGTGTTGAAAAGAATCAAAAACTACTTTGTGGAACTCGACTTCTGGAAGATTCTAGATTGTCTAGTTTGGTTAGTTTTGTTGCAAATGCTGAGCTTTTTCAAGCCTTAGCCTTTAACGATTTGATTAAAGTTTTGCAGCCAAAAAAGCTAGAAAAGTGAGTGTTTAGAGTTTAGATATGAAATTTATTATGAGTATGGAGTGGAGTGAGTGTCAAGTTAATCACTAATCCAACTTCATCCAAATTAAGAACATGACATTGACATTTTTCAGTATAAGAGAATAATGTGAGAATGAACGATCTAGAAGTACTCTTTACATTCATTATACTATTCATCAATTTATTGTTCTATTTTCTACAATAATCAGACGGTGAGTATTAATTCCTATAAAAGTTTACACTGTGCTCCAAGACTAATATCTTTATTGGCATCGTTAAAGTCAACGGCATCAGGATTTTTAGTTATGGCGGTTTCTTAAAAGCTATTAAATATTTCATTACGCATTCAGAATTTCTATTTGCATTTAAAATTACCCGGAGGTAGTCAATACGACAGTCATAACGCATGACAGTACATTGGAGGAGGTGAAAAGACTGCTGCTAAAAGCGAATTGTACCAACTGTGTGATACCTACATCAGACTATGGGCTCCCAGAAAAACTCGAGTTGTTTCACGATTTAGAGATCAGGAGAAAAGAATTAATATTGTTATTTTATTATTTTATGTACTAATAAATTGTATTAGATAAGATTTTTTTTAAATTACTAAAATCTTATTTCCTTTTATTAGGCTTAAATTAGATTTCATACATGTTGTTTGAAATATTTGTGCTTTTTAGTGAACATGGGATTTGTATGTACAGTAACTCACGTCCTACGTTATAATTTACAAAATAAATTTACCAAAATTAATTCGTCAACCAAAACTTGAAGCGATAACATTGAGTAGTTAATTATCATACGTCTTAATTCTCTACTCGGTTATAAATGTAATAGGAATTATGGATCAGATAATAAATATTCATTCACATTGAAGAGTATTTATTACAAAACGTTACTTGTTACACAAAAATGCGTACATATTTTTGTTCACATATACCGTATATAAATGTAAACAGTATATCGTAGGGCCTAATACTTATTGTTAAATTTTAAAACACTCCACTAAGATTTTTGGTAATACAACAAATAATTTTCTAACAACAATTAACTTATATAAATCAATTAATCGTTTATAAATATGATCTTTAACTGAATATACGATTTTTAAATGTGTAAAAAAATACTTGTGTAAAAAAAAATAATGTGTAAAAAGTATAAATACTTTTATACTTTAAAAAAATGCACAATGCATACGGAGACATCTAATTGATTGTTTGTAATGTTTCACACATCAAATAATATTCCAACAACACTTATCTAAAATATATTATTTTCATAAAAATTTCAGAGTTCCATACGCACTGTTAAACTGGCTATGTTTTCTACGTTTAGTGAAATGAAACTACTAACTGACACGTGCAATTTTTTATTTTTTTATTTTAATATATCATATCAAATATTCTAACAAAATTTGTTTGTGATTTTTTTAAACACCAACAACATTTATCTACAAAATATTATTTTAATAAAATATTATCCAATAATAATAACGTTTATCTAGATCACATTATTTTCATAAAGTGTGATCGAATATTAATAACATTTATCTGCAACATATTATTTTTATAAAATGTGATCCCTCATTATTAGTATATATCTAGAACATATTTTCATAAAATATGATCCCATAATAATAACGTTTTTCTAGAACATATTATTTTCATAAAGTGTGATCGAATATTAATAACATTTATCTACAACATATTATTTTTATGAAATGTGATCCCTCATTAATAGTATAATCTAGAACATATTTTCATAAAATATGATCCCATAATAATAACGTTTTTCTAGAACATATTATTTTCATAAAGTGTGATCGAATATTAATAACATTTATCTACAACATATTATTTTTATAAAATGTGATCCCACATTAACAGCATATATATCTACAATGTGTTATTTTCATATAATATTATTACTTACTTAAGTATTCAATTTTTTAATTCAATAATTTCAAAATTTGGTGATTGTGAACTTAGAACAATGTTTCCACAACACAAAATGTTCAAAAATTTCTTTAAAAAATAATAGAATATAATACCTACATTTTAAAGTTTTACAATCATTAAAATATTGTTTATAAATTTCTCAACGAAAGTATTTGTTTTGAATATCCGTGGATATGTGACAAATTATAATGAAAACCATAAATATGTTTTTTGATTAGCTGTGTGTCGTATGAGGTCGACATATATCTTTAAAATAAAGAAAGAAACGATTTTACTTAAAACATGTTGTTAATTAATTAATCTTTAATATCAGATGTCTTGTTTGGAGCAGAACGTGAGCACAACATTTCTGCTGATTACTACCTATTATTAATGATAGTGTTAAATATATATATATATATATATATATATACATATTAGTTGGATCTTATGCCTTGTATTTTATCAGATTCATTCGAACAATCAAAATCCCAAACCACTCACTGAACATCATTTTAGGCACTTGTTTCCCGTCGCACACTGGAACTATATGGTGCTTCTCACACTTTCTAAACAGATTACAACAAAATGTACAAATATACAATAAAATTAAATACTAAATATTCAAATGCTAAATATACTTGGTGTTTTATATTCATTGATAAAAAAAATATTATTGGTCTTTCTTTAAATGGGTTGTTAAACCATTAACATCACACACCAATTCACGAGCTAAATAAACTTCAACTAACGTGTTCCTTTTTAATTGGATAAACCTTACTACTCTTAGAAGTTATGTATCTATTTTTTTAATGTTTATACGCATTTAATTCATATAATTATTTCAAAAAAAAGTAATGTAAGCACAAAGAGTCTATTCCATCTGTTAGCCTAATAGCATTGGGTTCGAAGTTTCTTTAAAAATTTTTGCATTATTAAACGGCAATCATGTGTAACCTTTAAATTCAGTAATGGTAGTACTCCAATAACACATTATAATTTGTCTATCTGTTGCGTAATTAGTTTTAGTATACAACCACATTACCTAAGTAATATGAAACGTATAATTGTTTATTGTATAACATTTATTATTACCAATAACTAATTTCTTTTCTGTATTAAATGTTATAATATTAATAATTACATATTTCTAATTGTTATTACTTACTTTACAGTCTGGATATTCATCAGATCCATCTATATAGTTAGGATCCCCATCACAGACCAATTCTAACATTATACACTGGTTGCCCGATGCACAAGGGAACTGTGTATTGTTGCAATATATACAACAATTATTAATATATTTTTACACTTATAAAAATAAATGAATATTGAAACATAGTTTAGAAATATAATGGAATAATTATATTTATAAAGATAATTATAAATATAATTATACTTAAAATTATATTAATCTTATTTATAATTAATATTATAATTATAATATAAGACTGTCACTTTGCAAATTCATGCAATGCCTTTTTTGTATCGCTTACAATTCGATACAACAGAAGTCAGTTATAACATAATCAAGCAGATATTTTCTATATAGGGACAAGAAATCCTATTGTTATTAATCTTTTATCAAAAATATATAACACAATTAATTAAGTACAATAGAGGTATAGAATAAATATATTTTAATAAAAGAGATTAATTATTTTAAGATAATTAATGTGTAGACTTCATATAATATAGTATTTATATAGTTATTTTATTAAAATTAGATATATTTTTATTTTTTATAATAACTATGTTTCATTGTATGACTTTAAAGTAAAATTATTTCATCAAGGTTATAAATTATAAATGTTGTGGTGTTTTATATGTGTTGTAAAACCGTAATATCACATAATTATTTCATTCATATCTATTAGTGGGGCTAAAAATAATTCAAGGTAATTACAGCACACTACCAGTTTTAACACTACTAAGCGTTGCAGAACCTTTGTTTTTATCCAAAGTTGTCAAACTCTTTCACAATATTATTCGAATATATTTATTTATTTTATTATTCTTTTACTTTTTTTATATCATTATGAATCTTTTAACATTTATTATTGCCAGTAAATAATTTTTTTTCCTGTAATACATATTTAAAAAATATTAATTACATATTTATTCTAATTGTAATTTACTTACTTTACAGCCTGGATATTCATCAGATCCATCCATACAGTCAACAACCTCATCACAGAACCATTCTAACTTTATACACTGGTTGCCCGACGCACAAGGGAACTGTGTATTGCTGCAAATCCTCTATAATATACAACAATTATTATTAATATGTTTTTACACTTATATAAAATGGAGACAATTAGAACATAGTTTAGAAATACAGTGGAATAATTTACAACTGTTACTTTGCAAATTAATACTTTGCCTTGTTTGTAACGCTTACAATAATTACTCTATAGACAAATATCTATACAATAGAAGTCTATATTTATAACATAATCAAGCAGTTATTTTCTAGCTATATCGAGTAATCCTACAGATTTTTCAACTAACTCGTATCATAATGTTCTAAAAAGATATTCATTTAGGTTCTTAAAGATAGCCATTATTTTACAATAATAATGCTTATTAATCTTTTAGAAAAATAAATAACAGAATTATTTTGTACAAATGAAGCAGAGAATAATTATATTTTAATTAAAGAGATTTTTTTATGATAATTAACTTTTAAAATTTTATAAAATAAAGAAATTGTCAATTTAGTTTATTAAAATGAGATATTTTTTAATAAATACTGTGTTTCAGTGTATGACTCTAAAGTAAAATTTATTTTACCAAGAATATATATTATGAATGTTGTATTGTTTCATATGTGAAATAAATATATGTATATATATATATATATATATATATATATATATATATAATTGTATCAAATAATTACAAACAAATCGATTAGGGCGGAAAAATAAATTCAAGTTATTTAAAGTACACTACAGGTTGTAATACTACTAAGTGTTGCAGAACCTTTCATTTAATTTGATGTTGTCAAATTCATTCACAACTTTATAACTTTTTTTTTATTATTATTATTATGAATCTTCTAACATTTATTATTGCTAATAAATAACTAAATTGTTGTTTTTCCTGTATTATAAGTTATAAATTAATAATTACATATTTCTAATTGTTATTACTTACTTTACAGTCTGGATATTCATCAGATCCATCTCTACAGTCACGACCCCCATCACAGACCCATTCTAACTTTATACACTGGTTGACCGACGCACAAGGAAACTGTGTATTGTTGCAATGCCTCTATACATAAAACAAATATTAATATATTTTTACACATATATAAAATAATGAACATTAGAACATAGTTAAAAAATACAGTGGAATAATTTACAACCGTCACTTTGCAAATTGATGCAATGCCTTTTTTGTAACGCTTACACTTACTCTATATACAAATATCGATACAACAGAAGTCGATATTTATAACATAATCATACTGTAATTTTCTAACTATATTCAAGAAATCCTACAGATTTTTCAACAAACTCGTATCCTAATGTTCTAAAAAGAGATTCTTTTATGTTGTTAAAGATAGTAATTATTTTACAATAATATTGCTTATTACTTTTTAGGGAAAAAAATAACAGAATTATTTAGTACAAAAGAAGTATAGAATAAGAATATTTTAATTAAAGAGATTTTTTTATGATAATTAACTTTTAAAATTTTATAAAATAAAGAAATTGTCAATTTAGTTTATTAAAATGAGATATTTTTTAATAAATACTGTGTTTCAGTGTATGACTCTAAAGTAAAATTTATTTTACCAAGAATATATATTATGAATGTTGTATTGTTTCATATGTAAAATAATCATATATATAATTGTATCAAATAATTACAAACAAATCGATTAGGGCGGGAAAATGAATTCAAGTTATTTACAGTACACTACAAGTTGTAACACTACTAAGTGTTGCAGAACCTTTCATTTAATTTGATGTTTTCAAATTCTTTCACAACTTTATCCAATTTAATTTATTATTATTTAATATTTTTTAAATTTTCTATATCATTATGAAACTTCTAACATTTATTGCCAATAAATAACTTAATTTTTTCTGTATTACATGTTATAACATAAATAATTACATATTTCTAATTGCTATTACTATATCATTATGAATCTTGTAACATTTATTATTGAAAATAAATAACTCCATTTTTTCTGTATTATATGTTATAAAATTAATAATTACATATTTCTAATTGATATTACTTACTTTACAGTCTGGATATTCATCAGATCCATCCCTACAGTCAAGATAACCATCACAGACCCATTCTAACTGTATACACTTTATATTGCCCGACGCACAAGGGAACTGTGTATTGTTGCAATGCCTCTATATATAGAACAATTATTATTATTTTTATAAACTTCTATAAAATAAAATAATATTGAAAAATAGTTTAGATATATACATTCATAATTTACAACTTTTACTTTGCAAATTCATGCAATTCCTTTTTTGAACCGTTTACAATTACTCATATTAGAACATAGTTTAGAAATACAGGGGAATAATTTACAACCGTCACTTTGCAAATTAATACTTTGCCTTTTTTGTAACGCTTACAATTATTACTCTATAGACATATATCGATACAACAGAAGTCGATATTTATAACATAATCAAGTAGTTATTTTCTAGCTATATTCAAAAATCCTACAGATTTTTTAACTAACTCATATCCTAATGTTCTAAAAAGAAATTCTTTTAGGTTGTTAAAAATAGCAATTATTTTACAATAATATTGCTTATTAATCTTTTAGCAAAAGTAAATAACACAATTATTTAGTACAAAAGAGGTATAGAATAATTTCATTTTATTTAAAGAGAATTTTTTCACGACATTTTTCTATTAAATCTTTGTTTTCTAAATCATTATGAATCTTCTTACGTTTATTATTAATAATTAAATTGTTCTGGTTTTTTCTGTATTACGTGTTATAAAATTAATAACTATATATAATTCTAATTGCTATTACTTAGTTTAAAGCCTGAAATTTCATCAGATCCATCCGCACAGTCACGTTCCCCATCACAGAAAAATCTAAATTTATAAGCTTGTCCGACGCACAAGGAAATTCTGTTGTAGCAATGGCGCTATATATACAACAATAAATAATATAATTTTAAACTTATATAAAATCATGGAATATTTGAACATAGTTTAGAAGTAAAATGCTATAACACAATAAATTTATTACAAAAGAGGTATAGAATAATTATATCTTAATAAAAGAGATTAATTTTTTATGTTAATTTTATAACAAAGAAATTGTACAGGTATTTTATTAAAATTCAAATTATTATTTGGTTTTTAATAACTGTAATAAAAATTTTTGTAGTAAAGCTGTATCACCAATTGACCCTTCCCTCTTCCTTTAATCTATTTGCAACACTAACTTTTTCCATCCACGTATGAACTTACAAAAAAAACACACAAAATCATAATAACTTTAGCATGTGAATACTACCAGAGAACAAAACTACCCTTTGGTACAATAGAACATTTCCTCTATTCTCTTTTTCTCTTTCTCCTTCATCCTCCTTTTGGTTATTGGTGATCTTCCCTATACCCACCCCCAATTTACTATCCTAATAGTTCATCTTTCTTCTATATACCAAGTTATATGTTTACTTTACAACTCATTTTGTTCGCATCAACGTGAATTCTTGAAATTAAAGTGTAAAAATGAGAAGAAAAATATAATTGTAATGATATCATACTAGTTGTCCAAAAATATAGATTTAAAAAATATACAAATTAAATTGTGTTGAAAAATTGTTGATCTCTAGCATGAAAATCAATTATTAAACTACGTTGAAAGTAGCCTACAACAGTATTAAACTAAGCTATAGAGGATTTTATACAATAGGCTGTATCAAACATTAAAACCAAGGGTTTTATTTGCCTTACGTGTTTTTCTAATCAAATTTAAAACTTTAAAAGTGACTTGAAAACTACTGACATAATTTAAAGTTGGCAGTGTGATTAAACAAAAAAAAAAAAATTTTAATCTGTACTATTTCTTAGAGATCTATATTTTAAAATTATTTTTTTATTTTAGAGTTTAATTTTATAGTTAAAAAATTTTTATTTTTACCAACCCATTTTAAATGTAACTATAAAAAAAAAATTAAATTTGGTTTCAGATATTATTCCATTGTTATAATCCACCATATGAAAATGGTATTTATTTAATATATAAATTAATATTTTCTTTCAATTCGCATAACCATATATATATATTATTTCTAGTGTATTATGTGGCTCTGTTAGAAAATGAAAAATTTGGCAATTATAAAACTCATTGACGTATTGTCCAAAAACCTATTTATATAACTGCATATGTTTTATGTTTAGTACATTTATAAATAGTTGTAAATTAGAGTCGCTTCCCTTTAAATACATTATTTCTCTGTAAAATCTTGTATTTTAACCTAGAATGTTATGTAAAGAGAATTCTATTATTTCGAAGGCTCTAATTTATTATGTTGTTTATTTACTTACGCTATATACTTCTGTGGTATCTTTATATAAAAACATTTTTTAACTAATTTACAATCATTGTAATTTGAAAGATGTCCTTAAATTAATATTCTTAATTTTAAAGATTTCAAGACAGATTAAAAATCGCATATCTATAACACTATTTTGTCCACTTTACAAATATATATTTTAAAATTCAAACTACCATATATTTCAATGAAATAAACTTCAAACATACTTCACTATTGTTTTCCGGACAATTCCTTTCATCAGAATAATCAACACAATCGAACTTTCTATCACAGACTAAGGTCTTATCAAGGCAGGTACCATTATCACACTTGAAGTACAATATGTCATCGCATGCAAGTGTAATATCACCTGTAACATGAAAATGATATCACGTTAAACATTTGCACACATACTTGATATATTTCAAACCATCAACTCTTCCATCAAATTTATAATATTATGAGTATGTCAAGTTCATTTATTAAATATTTGACAGTAAAATTATTTTTTAAATGTCTCGAGATAATTGAAGTTAAAATTGTATGTAGTTCGTGGGGTGACTTACACCACAAACAAGTGGACCTATTTTTATCAATTTGGTATGAGGGTACATTTTTACCTTATATAAAACGGTTTCTTTTTATTTTAATAATAACTAAAATTTCCATTATTAAAATAATATAAACTATTGATAATTTCAAAAGCGAATTAATAATTATCGGACCCGAAGATATAATATTATCCTTACAAAGATCTGGAAATTGGTCCAAAGTAACCAATGAACTATGGACTTTCTTTGTCGAATACCATAAAATAAACCTAAGCAATTTACAAAATTTTGGTGATCTAATGGTTTATATTATTGATATAGTTTCTAAGGACGTAGGGGAATTATTTGGGAGGTTATTGTCGTTAGGGGGAATTACAACATTAAGGAGATTATACAAACTTTGATTTATTATAAGTTGAAAGTGTGTTTATGCTAAATTTAATAATGATATTTTATCCAGAGGTTGAATCGTTCCCTCAAAAGGTCAGTTTCGTCAACATCGGTCTAATCAACAACACCAGGCAGCTCTGATAATCGCGTTACGAGTATGCTAGCCATGTCTTAACTCATTCTAATCTCATTATTTTGGATATGCGCATTGTAATGAAGACTCCTCGGGGTATCCAGACCCGTCGAAAAGGAGGTTAGCCGACTATTTTCGAGAACTCAAGGAAACAAAAAAAACTTACAAACAGCACAACACACACAATTGCTATTTCCTGGTGTTCCCAGCCCTTTGTTCTACTGTGCTGAGAGCTCGCACAGTTTGGGAATTAACAGACCTTACTACCCATGAGACATGCAAAGCCTAAGATAATAATGTAGGATTAGAAACCTAAATAGTAGGGGTTGATTCCCAAAGTAGTAAATTCAAAACATTGCCATCATTTGTGTACATAATAACAAAAACACGATAATTCCAGAGTATGACTCAATTCCTGTTTTCAAATGATATGCCTAGAAAATTAACGATTGAAAAACACCACCATATTCGAGTAGCCTTAGACCATGTTGTAAAGTTAAATATATATTAGTTTTTACATACACAAATTAAGGCAAATAACGAAATAAACTATATCAATAACATAAACATTCCATCATTATCCAAAAACTTTAAAGGTTTATGATCCAAACCTATCAACAAATCCACATTTACTTGAAATGTACATTTCGCGAGTAAATTTAAAAAAATTAAACCATACTGCAGTTGAATTATTTCAATTAACTGACATCGAAACTCAACCTTTAATTTACTTCTGGGCTTTCATATTGGTTTAGATCATGAACTTTAAAAATTTAGCAAAATTGTATTCACCTCTTTTCCGATTAATTTAATTTGACTTTCGAAAAGTCTATATGAAAAGGGGAGTAATTTTTTTTTTTGGCACACGTTATGGGCTCCTTTTCAATTCTATTTTTTATCTTGGTTCATTTCTACTTCCAATGAAGATTATATAAATGATTTAATGAAATGTACTACGTCTTCTCATTATTCATTCTCTTTTATTTCATTTAAATGCTTGTAACTACTCTGTTATGTGAAATATACTTATAGGAGTATTAAAACAGTGTTAAATGTAGCCTATACTTATATAAATAAAATTCAACAAATTTCAACAATTAAAGCCTGTTTTAAGAAATGCAATGACTAAATACATTTGGCCGCGCGAAGTAAGTTAACTAAACCATTCTGCATTTAGTATGTATATCTGTTTGTTTACACATTAAATGGACAAATCATTATGAAATTTATAATTATATATCTTTACAACTAGGACAAACTTTTAATATCCTGTACAAACAATTTTTTTTACTGTTTTAAAATCCTGATCCGTCAAAACAATTACTACATAGTTGGCCACGAATGCGGAAATTAATTGTGCCCTCTGAGGTATTAAATATTTAATGATTTTAAGATACATCTTTTAACATGAATTAGCCTTCAAAACATAAACTCAAACAATAAGACATATATTTAGTTATACAAACAAAATAAATTTATATTATTCATAAACCGTTATAAAATAATTGTAATTATATATAAAAGACGCTTTACATGTTACTTCGACCATAGATCCCAGTAGACTATAAGAAGTTGGGCACATTATCCTTATCTTCAAAAAAAGTCAATATGTGATATAATACATAACAAAAAACTAGTACGCATATCAAACATTAATAATAAAAATAAGTATTCGCTAAATAATAAAAATACCGGTGACTAAGAACAATTAATTATCGATCTTATTTCTAATCCTTGATTAACATTGAATCTGTATAATTTAAACTTAATACATTACTGAATTTATTTTCAAGAGAGTCATTAACAAAAGCATTTATAATAGGATCTCCTTAACTCCAAAGAATTTACATTTGAATACAAATTGAAATAGAAAAACCCGAACTACATAAATACCAACAATACAAATATTATTTCTATTAAATTCATAAGAAACATCTTTAAAATACAATCTGTCGATATTTAAATAATTTAATCTTAATGGAATGATTAATTTAATTTTACTTACAATAACACAGAGTTAAGTTACTATTAAGGCGAACCTAAATGTATAATTTATCTGTAAATATGATTATATTTTTATTATACCAACTCCTTTACATCTTATATAATTTGTTACTTTTATACTTCTTCAACTCTTTTCTTTTATTATGAGATCGATTTTGAGTCATGAATGTGTAAAAAAAACCTATTTCTTTTATTTTACGTTTCAGTAAGAAAGCCGGAAATAAAAATAGAAGTAAAAAATTACTAACAATTAAATTACCTTTAATGGTTTCCGCCAGGTGACTTCTTTTTTAAAACACTAACGCGTTTCAAAGCATCTGATCCATCTTCAGAGTTCTTTTTCTTTTCACTCAGTTGAGAGCACATCGATATGATGCGCATCCCAAGTGTCGCGATACGATAAGCGATGTATAAGTTAATAAATATATACATATATGTAAATGTCCGTGTGTTTTTATGTTTTATTTTAATGTGTTCGCTCAACTGAGTGAAAAGGAAAAAAAACTCTGAAGATGGAGCAGATGCTTTGAAACGCGTTACTGTTTTAAAAAAAAGTCACCTGGCGGAAACCATAAAAGTTAATTTAATTGTTAGTTAAAACAATAGTGACTTGGATACTAGCAACATAATTCTTAAAAGATTACGGTTTTATCGTGACCCAGACCTACAGATCGTTATCTATAAATAACACTGATAAAAGGATAGTAAATCAAGCAAAGAGCAAACCAATCATATAGCATTGAAGTTTTATTATTTCTCCTGTGTTCCGTCAAACTAGACTATAACTGTTTTATTTTATTAACTGTTACTTTTTGGTCTATGAATCATCTTGTGTGTCAAATCGCTGACTAGGAAAAATCACATTGGGTTTATAAGAAAGATTTACTGTATGTGTTAAAACTTCTAAAGAGCAAATCTACAGTTCACAGATTACAAATTATTATGAACATTTGGTATATTCCTGCTTTTTTAAAGTTGAATGAAAGAGTGAATAGACTCCATAAATACTACAATAACCTAATATGGAAAGTGAATTCCACAGTTATCCTAAAAAGTTCAATTTTTGTTTCAAGATTTAGCCAAGTTACTTTATGAAACTTGGTTTTTATAAAGATTTTAAAGAAATTAAAAGTTTAATTGATCTTCATATGATTATGATTTAAACAGTTCGCTAAAATATTTACCTAAAATATATAGTGTTATCCACGGAAGAAGTAGACAGTGTGACCAACCCATATCATATAACCTAAAATCAAAATCAAATATATCATTAGCTACATTTCGATTACATTGAAGAGTATTATTTAAAAGTATATACAAAATTTCTTTTTAGGGTCCTAGGTAAACAAGACAAAGGACTTCGCCACTGTTAATAGAACCAACAGTAACTTAAGCAACGTTTAATCTATATAAATAAAATTAATGACTTTTGTGTTCATATCCGACCAAAATTATCATTATATAGATCAGTTTCAAACATTTTAAGATTTTTTTTAACTTTCGAGAAGTTGTAAACAAAAATGGAAGTAAGTCAAATCTGATGTGAAGTTAAACCTCTTCACAAACATACAAATAATTTTTTTTTATATACAATAAAATATTTTCGTAGATAAAAAATAATACTAAAGTACATTTATACACCTTCCACTCTCTCAAGATTGACAGTTTTCATCATATAAATATGAATATTCATACCTGGACGTTCTTGGTCTAAAAAAACTTAGGCCTATTTACAGAATTTTTGGATATTTCGAACGCTAAGAAATTAATACAGATTATTTTATTGGCTCTGGTCATCTTTCTCTGGATAGACTATAAGTTTATATTCTTTCCAGATATTCGGTTTCATCGTAACTCAATATAAGCAATATCCCTTGCTATTATATATATATATATATATATTTGAAGTATTGTTTACTTTTCATATACATAGCCGAAATATTAGCGGGATGTAATATTATATTAATATTATATAATATTTTATATATTTAAAAAAAAAATACAAGAAAATTTTAAAATATACCAATTGTAATTTGTTACATTATGATATGTTATTATCTATTAATTTCAGAGCTTTACTAATAGACTAAAAATATTCTTAATATATCACTTGTAATTAAAAATAAATAACCATTCAGATGGTCATAACTTGATTAATTTTTATCCTTAAAAAAAAATTATTAAACCTTTATTTAAAACAAATTCAGTTAAATTGTATAAGTTTAAAAACATTAAATAAAATTTTCTGTAAAATCAGAAGATTTCATGATATTTTTTAAATATAATTAACTTTAAATCATTATTACTTAACCTATTTTTTGCCGTAGATAATTTCATAAATCAACAAAAAAATGTATTTTAATAAGTTACAGAACGCCTGTAATGATTTAGTGAATTAGGTTTGTATATATATATATATATATATATATATATATATATATATATATATATATATATATATTTATATACCTCTTTCATAAGTGTCAATAAGACTTAGATAAAATTTGTCCTTTACAATATACACTTTTTCTTTACCAGTGACATGGATTTACATAGAAACCATTAATTGCACTAAGCGTATCTCTATCGCATCACACAACAATTATTATTGTTTAATTGATTTTTTTTAGTTAAATATTTAAATACTTTTACCATTATGTTTATATTATGTAGTCTAAATATAAAAACAAAACTTACTCATAAAACCGATGTTATATAATTCTGGACCATGAAAGAGACTAATATCAGAGTTCACAAGTTACTACAATCGACAACTACTGAAGTACGTACTACTGCAAAACTGTATCATTAAAGTTATCAACACTTTATGAACTATCATGAAACACAACTAATTATCTGTTACGCTTTTCTTTTTAATCCTTATCAATAGGAAATTAGTAAAACACTGAAAGTTCAAAAGGGCCTCCCCTCCAGAGGAACCTATATTTTACTTAATATAAGATTCTATACTGAAATATATTGTTTAGTGAATTTATTTTAGGTACGTCATTAAATATGCAACCATTTAACAGATAGTGATTCAAAAGTTGTTGACATTATAGAATGTTCAGCCCTAAAACAAAAACAAAGCCACTATTGCAAGAATTAAAAAGAATAAAATGACTTTAAAACATATAAATAAATTTATTTGGTCATATTGAACTTTTTTTTTTATACGGCCAAATTTTTTTTTAATTTCTGTCTGAAGAAGAAAGAGAGGGTAGATCAAAATTTGTAACTCTACCTCGTTTTAATTTATTTTACCATTGGACATAAAACCACATGTCAAGGTTATTTTGTTTTTAGTAGGTATTCTTTTTTTTAACATCCAACCTATTAGCAGATAGTAGTTTTTTTAAATTGTTTGAGTTATATAATCTGCAGCACTAAAATTACTTTTCTAATCAATAACATTGAATGAATGCCCTAAAACCATTAGAATAATTAATACAAGTCCAATGAATTTTTTTTTAGGGTTCAGAAACAGATATAACAAACAGAATCATCATTTTTGCACATTTCTAGACTGGCCTGCTAAAACATGGTTTTTAGTGCTATATTATTGATTGAATTTTTTTTTCAATTACAAGGTTAGTTTTAGATCTGAGGTTGAATATTCTATAATCTGTACTCTTAGTCTCTAGGTATGTGAAAGTTATAATGTATGATTGTTCTAAACTTATATTAATTTACTAAACTTATTATAACTTACACCTGCCTACGGAGAGGAGAGAGTGGTTCTCAAATCATGAGTTAATTTGACAAGGCTTACAGTATGTTCATTAGTGTTAAGATTTTCTAATATAGTTGACATTGTGTTTAAAAAATGTTGGATTTATACATTAATTCCTACGTAATTGTTCTTCAGATTTACAACTTCATAGCTCTTAATATTTACTGTTACGTTTTCTAATACATGAAACAAGGTAAACATACGTTCATTACAAGTTACAGTAATACTTCATTTGACCATTCAAACAATGTTTCCTATTAAAATGCTCCACTAATAATTATTCATGGTAAACGTCTGGTCTTTGTAAAAAGTAAAATTTGGAGACATAAAAGTGGTGTAATTAGGTGAGTGCTTTAACTATAATATACAGACAACTCCTTAATCTGTTAGTGTCCACATCTAACATTATGGTTTTTAGATATTTCTGTACTATTAAAATACAATTTGTGGCAAAAATAACGGTTTTACAGAATATTTTCAAATTGCATTTATTGTCAAAATTAAAGTTTTGTGTAATTTAAACAAATAAGAAATTAAAAGTTCTTGTTTAAAACATAAAATATCCAAACACTTACTATGTTTTATTTTCGTGTACTTTCAGGATTTCTAATATCTACTATATTTCCTATATGTGAAACAATATAAGGAATACCAATGCAAATTTTCAAATATATTAGAATTATAGTCTGGTCTGTTTAGACTGGTTGCGCCTCATAGAGAGATGGACAGACACACTCATAAAATTATAAGGTTCCTTGGTGTAGTTAGGAAACCTAACAAGCATAAAAGAGTTAAGTTATGTATTGAAAAGACAACATTTTGTAAACATCCTATGAAAATACTTGTTACTAAGTAATAATTGTTTTATTTCCAAATACATTTTTTTATTTCAGATACACCTAAACTACTCACGGTGGAGATAATTTTATGAACCCCCCCCCCCCGTACTACAAAACAAAATAATTTTCAAATCTTCAGAGTTATTGTAATTATTTTAAAAGCGTTTTTACCTCTTGGGATTGCTACAAACTTAGAAGCGACGTTCTCACGTATAAATAGTGATTTCCTTTTTACATTTTAATATATATGTTGCCTAAGATACTCTCAAGGAAACAACGATACCTGAGGCAATAAAATACCCAATATTAAGATAATTTGGAACCTATTTTTGTAACTGTCTCTTCTTATAAAATACTAAATTTCTCAATATCTGATGAAATAATTTTTATAACATGTGAAATATGAAAGTCAATAGCCACTATCAAACTTCTATGTCAAACCACAAATTTAAAAAAATGACAGTTAGGGCGAAACTGACAAAAATGTATTCTACGAGGTTTACATAGTAGGACTTTCAGACACAGGTGAAGGAAGTGAAAACTGTGTTACGGAACGCGACTACTTCCAACATCTCAAATAATAAAATTAAATATTAACATGAAAGACTGACATGTTTCATAATTACTGCGTTAAAATAATTAACTTCAATTACAATCACAAATTTACATTGTTTGTGCGACCTTGATGTCTGATAATTTAATATGTTTCAACCTTTTGACCCATTGAGAAATTTACATATTATTTTTCCTTATTTGGTGTCTTCTTTCCGCTCTAACTTTATAATTGCAAATCAAATTATTTTGTATTTTATTTTCTCACATACACATAGTATAGAAAAGGATATGAGATCGATGAAAATAATTATGTTCTGTTTTTTATGAAAATATGTCCTCTGAATTAAAACGAAATTGGTTTTTGGAATGATGTTTGTCTGTTTATCCGATGTTGATCAAAAATGGTATGTGGGAATATTTTTGCCATATCTTAAGGCGTACTTTCCCCCCCCCCACCGATAGCGTACATTTTGTTTTTTTTATGTAACCATCAATACACTATTTGTGGTACTATGGTGATCAATATATTTGAACTGGATCTTTATCATCAACATTGTTGTAAAATAGTTAAAAGTCAATTTTGAGTTTTTAGTAAGAATTCAAATCTTAAATTCACAGAACAATAATTATGTTATTCACTGACAACCACAGAATAGAACTTTCATTTGGTCATTTGATAGGGAACGTATAAGTGTCACTGTAAATTCCCATATCGAAAATAAATCTGCAGAGCTATAATTAACAGTGATATGGTTCACTGGGTAATAAAACACATGTGTAAAGGGATAATCTTCGTGGAACAGTTGGTAGTTTATTGTGAGTTAGTATCTCAAAATAAAATATTGCCCCATAGGTTATTATTATAAATTTATGTTAAAGTCAATTGGGGTTTATTATTCACAGGATTTTAAATTCTTTATTTCTGCTAATATAAAACAAAGTTATAATTTTCTTTGTCTAAATTTTCAGTGAAATCAAAAAGCTTTGCGGTATGATTGTTATAGTGAGACACTCTCTCTACATTGCACAAACCTACTCACTAACCTATAATCAAAACCAAATAAAAACCAATCATAACTAATCGTAAAAAAGTGTTACAGTGTTTCGGTAGATGGCAATCTAAAATTAAAAATAAATTTTCGACTCTGTCATTTGAAAATATTTATATATTAATTAAGAGACTAAACATGCTTAGCTTATGCCATAAACTTGTACTTAAGGTAAATCATATTTCATTAGAATCGAACTTTTAAAGATGGTGGTCATTGTTTATTTTTATTTTTTGCCACTGCTTCCTGAATCGTAAATGTTTTTATTTCAAAAATATGTACACGGATTTAGGTTATTAATCTTCACATTTCATTAAATTTTAATTTAAATCGGTATAGTTGAATTTATGATATTACGTATTTTATACCAATGCAATTGCCGATGTTCACCAATAATTATTAACGAATCGGAATTATTGAAAAAGTAGACCATAAACCTACGTTATGTTTGGGTCTTTAGAAGACACACTTAAGCAAACGTTGAACAAAATCGTTGGAGATATTTTGAGATAATAGTAATTTTGTGTTTGTTTATTTACAAGAATTTACAGGAGACTTACGAGAATTAACTAGATTTCTATGTATTTCCTCTATTTAAAATGGAAAGACATTTAAATAGAGTTAACTACCCGATTATTTGACTTAAGCTTGAAATAACTCTGATTACACAAATGTAGTTATATCTCATATTAGAAATAATAAAGTAGTTATTTTTTAACATTATAAAATTATAATATAATACTATAAAATTATGTTATTCAGTAGCCCCTATCTATTGACAATTTTCATTTTCAATTTTCAAAATGTTTACCTGAACCTATAGCGTTCTCTATAACGTATTTTACAATGTTACTTATTGAAATGTCAACATTGGGATTTTTAGAAACTTTGGTAATTATGGTTAAATATAATTCAATTTAAAGTGGAAATAAAATATTTAACAGTTATAATTTTACTAAGTATATTTTCTACCTTTTTATTGGAAATCTAAAACAATAAAAACAATTATAAATTTAGTTGTACGGATGACTTAAATGGTGATAATGAATCTTTTTCCATTCTCCTGTACCATCTGAATTAGACTTCCCTTAATCTACTGAACCGGATATCGAAGTCTCTTCTGTAACGGGAAATTTCCTGAAGATAAAACAGGAGAAGTCTGCGTGAAATGTATGGTACCGGAGTAGATAAAGAAAATTAGATTTGTGCAAATAAACAAAGCGACATAAGCTAACAAAACTACATTTGTATTGTTCATAGTCTATATAAGTCTTATTAAATCTATTTCTTGACAAATTTTGATTATTTTCTTCATTTTCAACTCCTTATTACATAATAAATTACTATTTCATATTATCATCTACACCCAACTTAAAAAAAAAAATAATAATAAGTTGAATAAGTTGAAATTCTGTAAAGTAATTTATTTTTTAAAGTAAGTAATCACAAATAGTTAAATTTTGTATTCTTTTGGGGTTTTAACTGTTTAATTAAATCGTTGCAATGATGATTATAATCGTAAATGGTATTCCACACTACACGAAGTTACTCTACACACGTTAGTCAAAATAATTAACTAACTAGATATTTCAATCTGATTAATTCCTTTGACTAAGTAACAATTTATTATTCCATTTAAACATTTTGCTTTGCGTAGAAGGAATATTTATTACATATACATTTGTTTGTCAGGGTTTTTACCTTCTATTTTTACGTCATTTCTATAACAATTTTATCTGCTGTGACCTTCCTCATGGCAATGAATACATCAACTGTAATGAAGCAGCTGAGGATGTTAACTTAGCGTCATCTTGTTTTATATAAAGACCCTTTGCCCTCTAATAGCGTCACGGTTGATCAAGAGTGAAGCGATATTGTGATAGCGAGCATACGAGGGTATTTCTCAAATAATGCAGATGTAGGAATTAAACTAAAATATAAACCACAGCCGCCATGTTAAAAGAGCAGTTATGTCTATATTTTACAAACCTATTTCAAACAACATTGGTGAGATCAAGACGTACTAAACCTAAAGAAAATGAGTGTTCGCGTGTAAATTGGGAAGAAAAACAAAATGAACACTTAATGCAGGTTCATTTTGATATTTCTGAAAAATGAGTTTAACCGTATTAAATCATTTAATAACTTTAATTTATATATGATAGAAGTTTAATGATTTCTATTTTTTCCCAAACTTATTTCATTCAAATTTCGTGGAAACACTAAACCTCGTGGACAAGAAAAGTAGTGTTTGCTTGTAAATTGGAAACAAAAAACAAAATGAACGCTTATTGAAATATCTACATTTTTCTATTTCTTTCTACCAGTCACTTATCTTCGTAAATTGGTAATACTAAATTGGTTTCAAGGAAACTGTCATGATTCGAGTTTACTAATTACAAACTATTGAACTTCGGATTTTGTGATGCATATTTTTTGTTGAATTTGTGGGAGAAAATGTATGCACCGTCTATTTATGCAGCTGGATTTATCAACTAATGTTTATACTAAAAACGTTCTTAAATGGTGTATTTGCAATGAATATAAGTTACTCTAGATTGTTGAGTGACACGAAATTGACATAATGTAATAAATAAATAACTTATTTCATACTATACTTCTATATTCAGGAAACGTAGAAGTATTAGGTTATTTATTTATAACTTGTTCGTTAAATCTGATATTTTGCTTTCATGCTTTTACTTTAAGATGTGTCGAGAAAAACTTGTTTTAGTATCAAATAGAAGTGAAAAAGCTAGAAAACTAACGTGATAGTTTGCCTTGCAAGTTTGGAGAATGTCACGAGTCATGAGGTATATATAAACTCTTGGGTGTAAAGAGACCAGGTCAATCATTGATGATGGGATCGACTGCAGGGTTCTAGAAGATAAGCAAGACCAACTTGGTGTGAGAGAACCTTCGAGGGTTTCAAAAGCTGGGGCCCAATCCTCAAATTGGACTTAATAATTCTTAATTTTAAACGAGAGAGGTTAGGAATTGGCAACGTTCAACTTCAGCTCTTTCATTATTAGTCTTGTGTGAATGAATTTTTAGTAATCAGTTTAAATTCGGTATTGTATACTAATTAGATTATCCTCTTTAAAACTGAGTGCATGGGCAGACTTGATGTAAGTGATTTAGACTTCGAAATGGGCGTGGGCCAAAAGCAGTATGACTTTCCAAAACGTAGGCACTAGGCTAGGGCTAAATTGTAACGTTAACGTTACAAATTGGTAATAAACTTTTCTATGAGGATGAGCACAAGTGATATTTTATATTAGAAGTGTGCTGATGCTTGACAACATATAACTGTAAACTGTTCTATTTATATGACCTTTAATATTCCGAGAGTGTTATATAAAGTGAGATAATTGAAATATTAATTAACTCTGCCAAGTTTACCTTTTATTAAAGAAGAGGTTACTTTTATAAAACCTAATTAAACTGCAGTCTCGACACATCTTAAAGTAAAAGCATGAAAGCAATATTATTATTATTATTATTATTATTATTATTATTATTATCATCATTTTTTGTTACGGAAAGAAATGTTTTATTTATAAACAGGTCTTAACGATGTATAACATATTTATGTGTATAGAATTTGTTTGTATGCCTATGTGCATATTTGGAATATTTTGTCATACACTATGTATAGTCTAATGCATAATGACATATAGTAATGATTGTAAGTGAGAATAAATGAAAAGACACATCCATACTAAGTATGTTATAAGTAGCTCTATTTATGTTGAAAACAAACAAAACATTTGAACATTTAATCAAACCTATTTTTATTTTTTTACGTATTATTATCCTCATGATAAGACACATTGCCCTCCTTTATCTGGTCAACATTTGCCCTTGGGAGATAAATATATCATCCTAGCAGTCCAAAGATTTAATATAAGAGCCACATTCGTTCCCACTTCTATTAGATACTAAAACAAGTTTTTCCTTTTATTCTACCAAACGTTATCATCGGACTAAAAGATTTATTTTCGCCATATGAACCAATTTTGTCCCGCTCTCCCCAATTAGGTTTTAGAAACTCAAATATTTCATATTATAATCTCTGTGAATCTATATTAAATGTTGAGCTTGACTTATGAGAAAAACTATACAGTATAACAAACACACAGAACACAATTCTCATAAAAAAAATACGCTTAAGTATCAGACGCGTTTCAACGACAAGGTCGTCCTCTTCAATGATACACCAGCTACACCAACCAAACCACAACTCCACCAAAGTTGTGGTTTGGTTGGTGTAGCTGGTGTATCACTGAAGAGGACGACCTTGTCGTTGAAACGCGTCTGATACTTAAGCGTATTTTTTTTTATGAGAATTGTGTTCTGTGTGTTTGTTATTCTGTGAATCTAATAAATCATTTTATAGATAAGTACAAGTTGAGAAAAACCACGAACGACAAGAAAACCATTTTTAACTAAGACCACATTATTAATGATTGTTCTCTAATTAACCTGTCTTCGTTTATAATCAAACTCATTTCAAATTTAAATACAAAAACAAATGTGTAAAAACTGACTTTTTACACAACCATTCATAAAATCAAATGTTAACCTAAAAGTTTATTCTCTGTCATCTCCCCCAAAAAATATTTCTATATTAGTACAGTAAATTGGAGGCCATTTTGAATAAACTTTGATCTAAATCATTAGCGTTAATTTTGAAAAAAAATAATTGAATATTAGTCCAACATTATCAAACGCAAATTTTTAGTTATTTAAAAATGAAAAAAAAATCATTGAGATTGGACCAATAGGCTCACATGATCGCCATCCGTCGACTCATTTGAACTTTAGAGACATCGTTTCACAAAGTACTACCAACATGAGACTTTTTCGGCATGTTCTCTTAATCAGTGACATAATATGATTAAATACAAGAAACAGATTTTTTAATTACAACTCTTAAAGAACTTAAAGTAAATAAATATGCACTTTAATACAACCAATCAATCAAATTTATTAAGTATAGGTATTCAACAGTTTATTTTGCAAATATAGGCATGTAAAGATATTTTTTAATCGACCTGATGACCCAAAGAACTGATTGCACGTAGGAATAAGGAAGATAAGCTTATGGGTGATGGTAAATATTGAAACTGTTCATTGTTCTTTGAATAGGCATATTTCGATGATTAGAGACAAGGGTCTATCTTACTGTTATAGATGTGGACTTTAGGAAACTACGGATCATTTTGAAGGATAAGGCAGAGTAAGACATGAAGTAATGAGTTCGGACACACTGAATGAGGAGACTACGAGATATGATCATTCCTGATCTGCTGAGGTTTGTCAATTTTAACTACTTAATCAATTAATGTAGGTGAAACACATTTAAACAATACTTAGAAAGAATTGATTACTCATTGAAAAGTAAGAAATCAGCAAGACATAGAATGCATAGATTGTAGCACTAATTGTAGTAGAATTACTTATTGAAAAGTAAGAAATCAGCTAGACATAGAATGCATAGATTGTAGAACTAATTGTAGTAGAATTACTTATTGAAAAGTAAGAAATCAGCTATACATAGAATGCATAGATTGTAGCACTAATTGTAGTAGAATTACTTATTGAAAAGTAAGAAATCAGCTAGACATAGAATGCATAGATTGTAGCACTAATTGTAGTAGAATTACTTATTGAAAAGTAAGAAATCAGCTAGACATAGAATGCATAGATTGTAGCACTAATTGTAGTAGAAAATTTTCCATTGGAATAATAAACGAGTAATAAGACATTTTTTTTTAAATAGAAAATTTGCACAATAAATGCATTACTTCATTTACTTAAACCAACGACTAGTTTTTAAAGAAGTAGATTCAATTTTAATACTTCAGAAAATGTATAACTTGTTTAACCTGAATTTTCTAACTTCAAATTAAGGAATTGTCCTACAGAGTTAAGGCTTACATTGACCAAAATTATTTTCTAAACCGTGGCTTTTACATTGGCTAAATTACTTAATTTGATTCCTATATTTAAACAAATTTTAACACTAATAAATAATGTTACATTTTTTAGTAATCACCAAATTGAACGTTAGACCTATCAAAATGTTTAACAATTGATTAATGTTAGGATATAAATATTTAGGGGATAAGAAGAAAAAATTGAAGTTAGGAATACGCTTCTTAAGATTACTTTGCCAGAAGCTAATATTAAGAATGTAACATTAGAGAAAAACTTGAGTAAATAGACAAGATAATGCCGCGCCGCTGGTCAATCGACTTTTTCCTTGTGCCCTATTGAACAAATCAGATGTGTTGGAATCTAAGAACAAATAAAAAACAACCAAATTAGATCTTTGGGGTACAGTAATAAAATTTGAAGAAAAAAACGTGGGCAGTCGAAAAGAAGAAGGAATGAGAGAAAGTGCGTAGTGATTAGGGGTGTGTACTTGAAGATGTGAAGTGAATTTAGACTTCAGAAACTTATGGTAAATTAAGTAATAATATTTTAGCTGTCGGTGGTCTCAAAGTTATATATTCATTATTACTGACTATGTTCCACCCTAAAAGTATATGTAGAGACAATTCAAGATAAACACAGATTTCATATTATAGATTGATTATTATTGATGGGTCAGTAAATTAAACTATTTGAAACATGCATTTTAAAGACAGATCTTATGAATTTGTATAGATTTGTATTTCAAGATTAGGAAATTAAATGAATTATTGTAGAGTCAAGGGTTATTATTGGACTACCTCTAGTCATGCCCGAGTATATAATTCGAGTGTGAAGTATATTTTCGTTAGAGAGAGAATGTGTGTTTGGTTAGAAGATACTTTGAGTTAAAGTGGCAATAAATAAGACACGTTTAGAATAAATTAACATTTAGAAGTTTGAGACGTTACCGTTATCTAAATTTCATACACGTACAACTACTGATGTACCCTGATCTTATACTTTTCAGTCCTTTTGACTTTCTCATATATCACTAATATAATGGAGTTTTGTTTGGGTATAATAGTTTTGAGTTTTTCTTAGAAATTCCGTTATGAGGTCACAGTTCCAAAAGGCGGAATAATGTGTGTCTACGTGTTTGCAGTCATACACAACGAGAGGAGCGAGCTGACAAATTTTGATATTTGTATGCACAAAACTTCACTTTTGTCGAAATAGGCTCCAAGGATTTTGACTAAATATCCCAAAAAAAGCAGTTTCTTATGACCCAGACTGAACTTGTTATTCACTATGTGACAGAAAGATCCTAATTGGTACTTAAAGATGGAATATCTGAAAGTATGTCCATTATATATATATATATATATATATATATATATATATATATATATTTGAAATATGAAAAAAAAATATCGCCCACAATTTAAAATTACGAATTATAATTAAATTGGAAAATTATTATGTCGGACTGTTAAGCATTTGTCACTAACAACAAATTCAGAGTTAATACGAAAAAAAAACTTACTTTTTCTTTTATTTATTTCATTTTTTTTTTTTTTTAACATCGTGAGTCGTATTTTTATTGACGAATATTTTATTAAACTTCCGTTAACAATCACATTTCTTCGGTAAAACGTTCATCCTTCCATTGTTTAGTCTTTCTTTTTTCCGCTCATAATTATCATTAACAAGAATATTTGGAAAAACTACTATACATTTTTTCTCAATTTCAGCAACGCTTTTAATTGTTAACGAGAAAATGTTACTTCTTGTAAATGTTTCATTTTGTAACCAACGTTACGTTAATCCACGATAATATGGTTAAAAATTATTAGTAAAAATATTGCTTCACTCTGAAGTAGAGTGAATGATACAGAGCGTTTATTAATCTATTCAAAATGTTATTGAAGTTAATTTTAATAACAGTCTAGTCACTGTGGAATCTATTATACCATTGGTTGCGTGTAATAAGATAATAATTTGGACAACAAATGCGAACACAAATTGCACACATTACAAATATACTATAAATAATAAAATAGAAAAAAATTACACACTAAAACACAACCTAAAATACATTAAAAAATAATAATAAACAAATATTGTTTCTAACTTAAATGTAATTAGGTAATAATATATCACAACCATCTACACCGAAACAACAAAATCATTGTACAGGAACTCCTCCAATAAATAGGGGTTGCCAGATAATAAAAGGATTAAATTAAAATTACTATTCTGTATTGTGTTTCGATGAATATGTATTCGTTTTCGGAACTTCAGCACACCGCTCTCAATTCTCTTTGTGTATAATCTTTCAAAGTATGTTTGGTAACATTTAGTATTCACTAACATCTCCTGCGGTAAACAAAGGACAGAAGGATCAAAGGACGAACTTAATCTAATTAAACACGCACTGTTTGTCGTGTGGGTGAGTTGTTAGTGTTTAAGTTAAGAGGTTTATATAAATATGTTACTTGAATATCCTCCCTTGCAATATTATGTAAATAACTTGACAAAGAAATTCTTGGACAATGACATCATTGTTTATACTTTTATTGATTGAAGCTTTGCAAGAAATAAGATCAAGCGATGAATAATCCAAACAATGGTATTTATTATATTTTACTAAATTATTTTATTTTTAATTGTTTTAAATTTCTTAAACAATAATTATATTGTTTTCGAAGTTCCAATATAACGTAATATTCTCGCTCTCTACATTGAATTATATAAATTATAAATAAATAAAATACAATATAACAAAATTATATAATTCATTTATAAATACAAAATAATATACACCCAAAAATTAAGGTATTATCATAAATATTTGTCATATATATTTATAACATGAATATAAATACAAGTAGTAATGATAGAGTAGGGCTTACAATAAATAATCCCGAAAACCCTGAACAGAAAGCTAGAGGTATCAATGTACGTCGATCAGATCAACTAAATGCCGATGTAGTGTTACAAACAGTTGAAAATATTATTCAGAGCAACGAATCGTTTTTTTATTGATGGACCCATGCATGTAAAACTAATACACATAATTATGCCTAGGGGGTGCAAGAGGAAGGGTAGACTATACATCATCGTTTAAATACTTTTGTAAGAAAAAATCAGGAATAATCGTAATTAATAATGATGATAACTTGTGTCTTAGTAGAGCATTAGTAGTAGCTATTGCGTAATGTGAAAAATATGAAAATGCAGAAAGTTAAAAGTATTATAATCGTATAAGACAAGTAAGAAGGACTTTACAGCAATACGAAGCAGGAAAAAATTTGCAATGCATTATATTTTTTGCAGAAGGCCATAGTACATGATAATTCTTCTTTTTCTTCTTCTTCTTCTTCCAATGGCACCTTCTGGCTCAAGCCATCTTGGTTCTTGCCTCCCAATAAAGTCCAGGAAAGTCCCTTCGTCATTGCTTCTCTCCGTCCAGACCCCTGCAGACCAGTAGATAATCTTGGGAGGCATTTTCCAGCACTGTTGATCACTTAGCTCTACCCAGGGGACACGTACAGCTTAAAGTGTGCTGCGGACGCGATCAACTTTGTCCCCCCAAAGTTACATGATAATTACAATTAAATCAAAGTGATTTTAAACAAATGAAAGTTGAAAATGTATACAGTTCTATCTGGAAAATATTCAAACATAATTTGAATACGTGAACTTTCACTAACCTGGTTTAATCAAGGAAATTTCTTCGCATTATGAAGCTACACGGCTTGATCACTACATGTCACTAGAAGTAATGAATCTTGCCACGAGGCACAACTTTGTTTTCACGTTTCGCTAAGTTTGATTGTTTCCTTTATGTCTGAAAGGGTTAAGGTTCATCGGATGTTCTAGGAGCACTTTGCGTATGACGAATATTGTACTGGTTTTTTTCTTCTTTTTATGCTCCGACAAACCAGCCGTTTGGTGCTGTTTCCTAGCGGAATATAATGCAACTGGTTACATTTAATTGGGATTGTCGGTAAGACGCTACAATAAAAACTGGAAAAATCAGTTGAGGACTGGGAAGATCTCTGAAGTATTTTGGGAGGGGTTTTCTTGACCTGCCAGTAGAAATTTAGAGACAGCAATCTCTACTTTCATATCTTTTGAATAACTTAATTGTCGATTTCTAAGATTTTGAAGCCAACGATTTCGTTATTGTAGGAGGATAAGTTATAGATTTTTTAAATTGTTGTTTTATAACTAGTGACAAAAGCTTTATCTTTTGTCCAAGGTGTAGTTTTTGGTGTCTTATTCCTCAAATATAGGTCAGAACTGGACGATGGGGCGTCTAGAGGAAGAACTATAAGACTTAAAGAAACATGTATATTACCTTGATTGGGAGAAAACGGCCAATAATGGAGCGACTTGCTGCGTTAGTAATTTAAGCGTAATTTACTCTGCACAGTTTCTACAAGGTGCCCTTTTGTTTGAAACTGCACCGGCAAAATATTTCTCCAAAACTCATATTTATTAGCTTTGTACAGTATTCTGGCATCGGATAAAGATATATTGTCTTTCGGCATGGCAGACAAAATTGTCTTTCTGTCTCATGACAGGTTAGCAAGAAATTATAATTAACAATCTACAAACTACCATATATTGTACTTAGTAAATAATCATTGTAAACAAAATGATAACTTGATGTTTTTAATCAGTCTCGACTCATCCCATTTTATTAAAACTTGTATTTTAAATTCTTAGAATAAATATTTGTATTAAAGAATAGGTTAATAGTTAGTCGATTTTTAAACAAATTTTATTAGATTGAATAGTAAATTTACTAATAAAATTGTATTCCACCTATTATTTTGATAAAATTTAACCATAATTTTATTTACAGGGTCTACTAAATTGGCCTCTGTAAAATAGTTTACTTCCATTTTAATGTGAAACCCATTTCAGTATCATCATAAATAAATCTTATAATTTGTGAAATTATAATCATGCATTTGAAAATATAAATAAAAGAAGACTTTTCTAAGATGACACATAAAGGAAACTGTTTTCCTCATCTTTTATCAAGCTGCAAAGAATGAAAAGAGAAAACAATTGTTGAGAAGCAAAGCTTTGTCTTTTTACACTGTTTTTGAAACCTTCCGTTTCCTTTTGCTCATTTACTTGTTCCTGTTGTAAACGATTATTTCATGTCTGATACTCAAAAGGAACAATAAAGATTTTCTAAACTGACATTTCGTTTCCGAGATGGATACACAAGTTCACATTGTGAAATATTTTCAAACACGCATAAGTAATTGTGAATTAATTTAATTGGTACCAGTTCACTACAGCCGATAACAATATTTAATTATTTCTTTTGGGATGTGTTTACATTAAATAAAATTTGATTAAACTAGATAAATAAATTTAAATATTTTTCTATTTATAATGTTTAAAAATAAGCACAGTTCTTATTAGTGTAGAAGGAATATGGAGAGTATATATATCCATGAAATTATTACCTGCAGTTGACACTTCACCCCAATATTAGATCTATATTTTGGAAATTTCTCAGTGTTTCCCAACATTGTCCAACATCTAACAGTTCTTCTTTTAACATCCTAACAGTTTATATTCTTACCCCATAACAATCATGAACATCCCTCTAGGCCTAAAAAATATTATCATGAAATTTTTGCTGCACACAACCAATAATATTTATAGGTTTATTTATAGAATATTTATAATAAAATTTTACTTATTACCGAGTAACTTCCAGTGTAAACCGATTAAATAATTACCCTTACTCTTTCATAAGGCAATGATGACTGAGAGGTTTTTTGTTACACTTTCATAAGGCAATGATGGCCGAGAGGTTTTCTTTTACTCTTTCATAAGGCAATGATGGCTGAGAGATTTTCCTTTACTCTTTCATAAGGCAATGATTACTGAGAGGTTTTCCCTTACTCTTTCATAAGGCAATGATGGCGAAAGGTTTTCCTTTACTCTTTCATAAGGCAATGATGACTGGGAGTTTTTCTCTTACTCTTTTATAAGGCAATGATGACTGAGAGGTTTTCCCTTACTCTTTCATAAGGCAATGATGGCGAAAGGTTTTCCTTTACTCTTTCATAAGGCAATGATTACTGAGAGGTTTTCCCTTACTCTTTCATAAGGCAATGATGGCTGGGAGTTTTTCTCTTACTCTTTTATAAGGCAATGATGACTGAGAGGTTTTCCCTTACTCTTTCATAAGGCAATGATTACTGAGAGGTTTTCCCTTACTCTTTCATAAGGCAATGATGGCTGGGAGTTTTTCTCTTACTCTTTTATAAGGCAATGATGACTGAGAGGTTTTCCCTTACTCTTTCATAAGGCAATGATGGCGAAAGGTTTTCCTTTACTCTTTCATAAGGCAATGATTACTGAGAGGTTTTCCCTTACTCTTTCATAAGGCAATGATGACTGGGAGTTTTTCTCTTACTCTTTTATAAGGCAATGATGACTGAGAGGTTTTCTTTTACTCTTTCATAAGGCAATGATGGCTGAGAGATTTTCCTTTACTCTTTCATAAGGCAATGATTACTGAGAGGTTTTCCCTTACTCTTTCATAAGGCAATGATGGCGAAAGGTTTTCCTTTACTCTTTCATAAGGCAATGATGACTGGGAGTTTTTCTCTTACTCTTTTATAAGGCAATGATGACTGAGAGGTTTTCCTTACTCTTTCATAAGGCAATGATGGCGAAAGGTTTTCCTTTACTCTTTCATAAGGCAATGATTACTGAGAGGTTTTCCCTTACTCTTTCATAAGGCAAAGATGGCGAAAGGTTTTCCTTTACTCTTTCATAAGGCAATGATTACTGAGAGGTTTTCCCTTACTCTTTCATAAGGCAATGATGGCGAAAGGTTTTCCTTTACTCTTTCATAAGGCAATGATTACTGAGAGGTTTTCCCTTACTCTTTCATAAGGCAATGATGACTGGGAGTTTTTCTCTTACTCTTTTATAAGGCAATGATGACTGAGAGGTTTTCTTTTACTCTTTCATAAGGCAATGATGGCTGAGAGATTTTCCTTTACTCTTTCATAAGGCAATGATTACTGAGAGGTTTTCCCTTACTCTTTCATAAGGCAATGATGGCGAAAGGTTTTCCTTTACTCTTTCATAAGGCAATGATGACTGGGAGTTTTTCTCTTACTCTTTTATAAGGCAATGATGACTGAGAGGTTTTCCCTTACTCTTTCATAAGGCAATGATGGCGAAAGGTTTTCCTTTACTCTTTCATAAGGCAATGATTACTGAGAGGTTTTCCCTTACTCTTTCATAAGGCAATGATGGCTGGGAGTTTTTCTCTTACTCTTTTATAAGGCAATGATGACTGAGAGGTTTTCCCTTACTCTTTCATAAGGCAATGATGGCTGAGAGTTTTTCTCTTACTCTTTTATAAGGCAATGATGACTGAGAGGTTTTCCCTTACTCTTTCATAAGGCAATGATGGCGAAAGGTTTTCCTTTACTCTTTCATAAGGCAATGATTACTGAGAGGTTTTCCCTTACTCTTTCATAAGGCAATGATGGCTGGGAGTTTTTCTCTTACTCTTTTATAAGGCAATGATGACTGAGAGGTTTTCCCTTACTCTTTCATAAGGCAATGATGGCGAAAGGTTTTCCTTTACTCTTTCATAAGGCAATGATTACTGAGAGGTTTTCCCTTACTCTTTCATAAGGCAATGATGGCTGGGAGTTTTTCTCTTACTCTTTTATAAGGCAATGATGACTGAGAGGTTTTCCCTTACTCTTTCATAAGGCAATGATGGCTGGGAGTTTTTCTCTTACTCTTTTATAAGGCAATGATGACTGAGAGGTTTTCCCTTACTCTTTCATAAGGCAATGATGGCGAAAGGTTTTCCTTTACTCTTTCATAAGGCAATGATTACTGAGAGGTTTTCCCTTACTCTTTCATAAGGCAATGATGACTGGGAGTTTTTCTCTTACTCTTTTATAAGGCAATGATGACTGAGAGGTTTTCCCTTACTCTTTCATAAGGCAATGATGGCGAAAGGTTTTCCTTTACTCTTTCATAAGGCAATGATTACTGAGAGGTTTTCCCTTACTCTTTCATAAGGCAATGATGGCGAAAGGTTTTCCTTTACTCTTTCATAAGGCAATGATTACTGAGAGGTTTTCCCTTACTCTTTCATAAGGCAATGATGGCGAAAGGTTTTCCTTTACTCTTTCATAAGGCAATGATGACTGGGAGTTTTTTTGTTACACTTTCATAAGGCAATGATGGCCGAGAGGTTTTCTTTTACTCTTTCATAAGGCAATGATGGCTGAGAGATTTTCCTTTACTCTTTCATAAGGCAATGATTACTGAGAGGTTTTCCCTTACTCTTTCATAAGGCAATGATGGCGAAAGGTTTTCCTTTACTCTTTCATAAGGCAATGATTACTGAGAGGTTTTCCCTTACTCTTTCATAAGGCAATGATGGCGAAAGGTTTTCCTTTACTCTTTCATAAGGCAATGATTACTGAGAGGTTTTCCCTTACTCTTTCATAAGGCAATGATGGCGAAAGGTTTTCCCTTACTCTTTCATAAGGCAATGATGACTGGGAGTTTTTCTCTTACTCTTTTATAAGGCAATGATGACTGGGAGTTTTTCTCTTACTCTTTTATAAGGCAATGATGACTGGGAGGTTTCCCTTACTCTTTCATAAGGCAATGATGACTGAGAGGTTTTCCCTTACTCTTTCATAAGGCAATGATGGCGAAAGGTTTTCCTTTACTCTTTCATAAGGCAATGATTACTGAGAGGTTTTCCCTTACTCTTTCATAAGGCAATGATGGCGAAAGGTTTTCCTTTACTCTTTCATAAGGCAATGATTACTGAGAGGTTTTCCCTTACTCTTTCATAAGGCAATGATGGCGAAAGGTTTTCCTTTACTCTTTCATAAGGCAATGATGACTGGGAGTTTTTCTCTTACTCTTTCATAAGGCAATGATGACTGAGAGGTTTTCCCTTACTCTTTCATAAGGCAATGATGGCCGAGAGGTTTTCCTTTACTCTTTCATAAGGCAATGACCGCTGAGAGGTTTTCCTTTACTCTTTCATAAGGCAATGATGGCTAAAAGTTTTTCCTTTAGTCTTTCATAAGGCAATGATGACTGGGAGGTTTTCCCTTACTCTTTCATAAGGCAATGATGACTGAGAGTTTTTCCCTTACTCTTTCATAAGGCAATGATGACTGAGAGGTTTTCCCTTACTCTTTCATAAGGCAATGATGACTGGGAGGTTTTCCCTTACTCTTTCATAAGGCAATGATGACTGAGAGGTTTTCCCTTACTCTTTCATAAGGCAATGATGACTGAGAGGTTTTCCCTTACTCTTTCATAAGGCAATGATGACTGAGAGGTTTTCCCTTACTCTTTCATAAGGCAATGATGACTGGGAGGTTTTCCCTTACTCTTTCATAAGGCAATGATGACTGAGAGGTTTTCCCTTACTCTTTCATAAGGCAATGATGACTGGGAGGTTTTCCCTTACTCTTTCATAAGGCAATGATGACTGAGAGGTTTTCCTTTACTCTTTCATAAGGCAATGATGACTGAGAGGTTTTCCTTTACTCTTTCATAAGGCAATGATTACTGAGAGGTTTTCCCTTACTCTTTCATAAGGCAATGATGACTGAGAGGTTTTCCCTTACTCTTTCATAAGGCAATGATGACTGAGAGGTTTTTCCTTTTAATCAAGAAAAAAATAATATATATATATTGTTCGACGATGTATTTTTATGAAACTGTAAGCAAATGTTTAATACATGTGTCTAAGTAGACATTTTATGTTTATATATTGACGACTTCCATAAGAAGTGATCTATTTCTAATGATGGAATGCTCCGAAATGTTTTATAAATCATGTAGATCAACAAAATCACAAGTTTGATAACAGATAATAATACTATATCTATATATTTTCTCTGAATACTAAAACATAATGAGTTTTAAAGGAATGAAATGAATTGAAGTTTATGCTAACCCATTTATATACAATGATATGATTAATTTCATCACACTTTTCCACATTGAATGTTTTAACGGTTCAAAACTTTGTTGAAGTGAAAACTTCCATAATATATTTTATAAAAATTAAGAAACAACAAAAAGCAATGAATAATGCAAACAGCTTGGTTACCAAATTACTTTCAGAGTATCAGGGAATGGTTAAATACATAAATACAAGTCTTAATAACAAACTTTCTTCGTATAATAACACCACAACTTAAATAACATTATTACCTTTAAAGTTATTATATAAGAGTAAGAGTTAGTTGTAATTATATGATTTAAATATATATTTATTAAGATTAACACTTTTTGAATTAATTATTTTAATAAAACACCCTTTAACATTACATCATAATATGATTTATTTAGTTCATTTTCTTATTTTGCATTGATGAAAAAATTGTTAAGATACTAAAGCTCATAGAAAAATAGTTTTATAATTTTCAAAATGATGTCTGCCTATCTGTCTATGGCATTTTTTCGCATTATTTCAGGAATAACAGTTTGATTTACTTAAAATTTAAAGTATGATATGAGGGTGGTTATTCTGTAGGATAATTTTATTAACACGAGAGTATGAATAAATTGGATTTTCTCTATTTGTAGTTGGGTATTTACCATATAGAACTATTAGATGTTGGTTAATATGATTAAAACGTTTAAGAGCCTTTTGATACAAAATGTCAAGTTTTTGTTACAAATTTGACAATTGTTATGTTCAACAACAACTCGATAATAGTGTTTTGAATATTTCAGGTTTTTTACGAAAACAAACAATTTTCATAAACAATAAATACATTAACATTAAAACTTGTTTTTTCTTACAAAAAATTTAATGTATCTATCCTCAATTACACAAAATCATAAAATTACTGAGTTATAAAATTTTTTGCTGATGCCCTATCTCAACATTGAAATCAACCCACCCTCCCAATCATTTTTTCTTCCATTCCTACCTCTCTTGCCATTTATCCCTCTTTGACTCTTTCCTTTTATCAATTTATATTAGTTTTTGTAATTCATAAGTATAAAAGTAATATGAATTAAATAGATGGGTAAGATGAGGGAATATTAACAACATATATGTACAGGGGCCGCCACACGAAAATAGACCTCAACGAGGCACGCATAGTTGTTAGCATTAGGCGGTATTACTGCATTGCAAGTCTTGTGCTGCTGTCAGAAGCTCGTCACTAGTATGGCTAGATTATAAATCAGCTTAAACACTGCCATTTATATAGTATTTCATAATTCTACGATTGACGTTTTGAAGTAAATATTTTAACATTTATATTTGTTAATGTTTATAATTCCAAAGTAAGTAACTTTAAGCGTACAAGATGTTTAAATAGTTGACTTCATAACTGGCTTTCTAGGGGGGCATCACAATTTTTGTTTTGTTTATTGTAGCCCCAATGAAAAACAAAATTGTAGTCCTATTGAATTATTAAATACACATTTACAATATGTGACCTATACACTTTTATCCCTTTCTTATTTAACAATGTTGTTATAAAAATAACTTTATGGTTACCATCAATAACAAAATAAATTTATTAAATTTTGTAATGCTGTTATATTTTTTAATATTGTATTGAGCAAAATGAGGTCTGTTAATAAAACAGTATTTAAATAATTAAACAGTTTAAATATTTTTAATACATAACACTACTACACCTAATAATAATAAAAGTAATTTACAGTAGTTATGAATAATACTTACGTTGTTATTGAAAAATTCACATATTGTTTAGAAGTTTATACACTACAAACACAAACTGAAAACCACTTATAAGAAATTATTTTTTTAACAATTTGTACCACATTGTTAACATCAAAGCTTATTGCAGTAGATTGGCAAGGACTTCTTCATCAGATGTTAAATCTTGGTCATCATCGCCACTGCTGGAACCATCGCTATCATCTCCAAGGCTGTTGATAACACTGTCAACTGCATTGTCCATGATTCCATCTTTCTCCCAGTAAAACTTTTCTATTTTAATATGTTTGCTGTTAAACAAAGACCAGAGCACTGTGGTGACAATATATATATATATAGATACACTTTCAAAAGTCCCTTACCACACTTGGGAATAAACCAAATAACAAAAAACAAACTTTGACTCTTTGTTAAGATTCCCTCTGAAGATGACAACTTTGTTGTTGTAATAGCTATAAGGGTCTAATAGGAATAAACATTTTACTTTTGACAAAAAGTTTGTTTTTTGTTATTTTGTTTATTCCCAAGTGTGGTAAGGGACTTTTGAAAGTGTACCATGTTTGCTGTAGCCAACCCAATCCTCTGCTGTTACTGATTGAAGTCCGTTAGTAACAAGCTCTTGAAGTTTTGTCAATGATACTTCCCCAGTAGTGTTATTTGAACGAGCAAAGAGTTTCACTTTTGACCAAGCATACTCAATACGTTCAGATCACACATATACGGTGGTAATCTCAATACTTCATGACCAGCAGCTATAAGTTTAGTATCCCCTCTCTATATTTTTTCTGATGGTTTGAGAAGTTGGATAGCTTAAAACAAAACTGTTTTCCTGGTCGTTTGTGGATAATGTTGGCCAATCAAACATTTCCTTGTTAACTGATTGTTTTGTTGGTGGCTTATCTACTTGTATACAGTGGTAAGGGGCATTGTCCATAACGACTGTGCTGTTTGTAGGAAGATGTGGAATCACTTATCCCTTAATCCATTTTTCAGAGTTCTGGCTATTCATGTTGCCATTATAATCCCGCTTGATAAACTATTCCAGCTCCTTGTAAAAATCCCTTTACTGAACCAAGGTTAAGGACAATTAGCCTTTTAGAAGCATTTCCCTCTGTTAAAACTCCATCAACATCTTTGTGCTGCCAACATTTGGTGATCGTTAAGTTGTTGTCAACGGCAGTCTCATCCCGGTAAATATTTCTTTACCTTCACTGCGGCTTTTGTTTACTTGTCTAAAATACTTATACCTCCAATTCACTATTTCCGGCCTTTCTATCAAAACTTTCCGTTTTGAGGTACAGCATTTGAACTTGAATCCCATGTCATGTGATGTTTCACTCCACGTAAAATTTATTCTGTTTTTTTTTTTTTTTAACTGGACGAATCAGCCCCAATGTAGGAACAGTTTTTTCGTTTACATAGAAATCTTGAATAACATTTAAAATTACATTACGATCAAAAGAATCAACAACTCAGTTCTTGGAATCTGGACATTTTCTGTGTTTACCTAGTGTATGCAAAACATAATCACGATTATTCCAGTCTTCTTTTTTAATTTTTTTCACTTTACACTGAGACACACCACAGTAATCTGCCGGCCGTTTTGTGCCTGATTGAGAGGAAAATTAAGATCTTTGGCATTAGCTTCTTTATCACATGATTTAATCACTTTACTAATCACTTCTCTTTCACTGCTATGAGTTGTCTTACACTTTCTCCTCGTTTCACTCACTATATATTTTGTATCAAATAAATAGACTGCAGAATAGTAAACAATGACACGATGCTACTTCTACAAACACACTATTGACAATGACACGAATGAGGCAGGTTGGAAGGAGGCGGGCAGCTGTTTTAGAGCGAGAAATGCGTGGAAGAGCTAGCGATTTCAGACAATGAATAGGTCAGGATCAAGGTCTATTGTCGTGCGGCGGCCAAAGTAACACATAAGAGATGGAAATAGACTACTGAACAGCAACAACATAATATATGTAACACATAGAGATGGAAATAGACTACTGAACAGCAACAACATATATGTAACATATAGAGGTGGAAATAGACTACTGAACAGCAACAACATAAATGTAACACATAGAGGTGGAAATAGACTACTGAACAGCAACAACATATATGTAACATATAGAGGTGGAAATAGACTACTGAACAGCAACAACATAAATGTAACACATAGAGGTGGAAATAGACTACTGAACAGCAACAACATATATGTAACATATAGAGGTGGAAATAGACTACTGAACAGCAACAACATAAATGTAACACATAGAGGTGGAAATAGACTACTGAACAGCAACAACATATATATAACACATAGAGGTGGAAACACACTAGTACTGTACAGCAACAACATAATATATGTAACTCACAGAGGTGGAAATAGACTACTGAACAGCAACACATAGAGGTGGGAATAGACTACTGAACACCAACACATAGAGGTGGAAACACACTAGTACTGTACAGCAACAACATAATATATGTAACTCACAGAGGTGGAAATAGACTACTGAACAGCAACACATAGAGGTGGGAATAGACTACTGAACACCAACACATAGAGGTGGAAACACACTAGTACTGTACAGCAACAACATAATATATGTAACTCACAGAGGTGGAAATAGACTACTGAACAGCAACACATAGAGGTGGGAATAGACTACTGAACACCAACACATAGAGGTGGAAACACACTAGTACTGTACAGCAACAACATAATATATGTAACTCACAGAGGTGGAAATAGACTACTGAACAGCAACACATAGAGGTGGGAATAGACTACTGAACACCAACACATAGAGGTGGAAACACACTAGTACTGTACAGCAACAACATAATATATGTAACTCACAGAGGTGGAAATAGACTACTGAACAGCAACACATAGAGGTGGGAATAGACTACTGAACACCAACACATAGAGGTGGAAACACACTAGTACTGTACAGCAACAACATAATATATGTAACTCACAGAGGTGGAAATAGACTACTGAACAGCAACACATAGAGGTGGGAATAGACTACTGAACACCAACACATAGAGGTGGAAACACACTAGTACTGTACAGCAACAACATAATATATGTAACTCACAGAGGTGGAAATAGACTACTGAACAGCAACACATAGAGGTGGGAATAGACTACTGAACAGCAACACATAGAGGTGGGAATAGACTACTGAACACCAACACATAGAGGTGGAAAAACACTACTACTGAGCAGCAACAAAACCAGAAGAGTGAGAGTGTTGATTATAATATTTCCATGCGGTCTCTTTTCATCCTCACTTCAGAAATACATAATTGTGAATAAATAATAAATAAAAGGCCAGACATGTTATTGTGTAACTATAACCCTGGTACATTGTTTCTTACAAAGTAATAAGAAGCACACATTTATAATTTATAATAAAGTTTCATTAACTTGAGCCAGTAGTTAAATGCACTGCAATGGAAAAGAAACGTTTCAGGTTTTAAGTAAAGTTATAACAGCAACCTTCATTAACATTCATATTGTCTAACGGAGAAGTATGTTATTCTGATTGAGATCTTTCTTTTATCTTTTTAGAATGTGAATGTATCTAGTTTTCAAAAATAAAACCTAAAATATTAATTTATGTTCTTACTTTTACCATGTAACTAAAGACTAGGTAAAGGTTTTGAACGTGTTGTAAATTTCTTGACTGTTTCGGTAAAGAAATGTATGCGACAAAGAAATATTTATTATAATATCTCAACCCCATTCAATTCCTGACCATCTCTGGGGAAATTTTCTTTCAAATTCAATTTTAACTTCGTAAGTTGAAATGTTTACAATTTCATTGAAATAACTTTATAAAAGTAATTATTCAGACATCTTGGATGGTAAGAAGTAGTTTCTTTGTAAAGCTGTCTCTCGGGAGATTTGTACACATTGTCTCGAGTTTGTATAGTAGAATTTACTTATATAAAATATGTTTTATAAATATTACATTTCTGTTAAACTCAATAAATTTTCAACATGTAACAATCATAATATGACATATATTGACAGTACCATATAACAAACTTTGTTTTTAGAGATGGATTTTGTTTTCACGGACAAATATAAAACATGAAAATACAGGAAATGAAAAATTACGTTATATAGGAAATGAAGCAAAATCCTCTGTTTCATTTAATTAAAGTAAACCTTCATAATACAATAATTATTAATTTTTGAAAAATAAGGAAACTAAAGTATTAAACACATAAATGCTCGTGAAGCACAAATATTAAATAATAATAATAATAATACATGTAAAATGAAAGTATCTTGATTATGAAAAATGATATATTATCTTATTTTTGGAAGTGTTGAGTGTTGTCGTAACATACCACAGTTAACTATTGTCTTTTAACTATTACACATAGTAATAATAATACCCAGAATGTACTGAAGGGAAAAGAAATAAACCTAAATAAACATTTCTGCGTGAAATATAGGTAAAAATCTTGTATAACAATGGAAAAGAAAAATTATAAAAAATAATTTACCTTAAGCATATTTTTTTTTAACTGAGTTTTTTTAAACCCTTGTGATTTCATCACATTTTCTGTCCAGCTGAACCTGTTTCCAGCTATTAAACTTAATACGCTTGAACACAGTTTTGGTAGTTGTATATTTTCGATATTAAAACTTAATAAAACCCTATAAAGTTCGATTTTTCAATGATATCTTAGATATAACATAACTACTTGTATTATATTCATCTATTGAACACAAAAAACAAACTTTGCTGCTCCTGTAACACAAACAAAATGTGATACTGGTTCTATCGTCACTGGTTCTATCGTCACTGGTTCTATCATCACTGGTTCTATCGTCACTGTACATGATACATTATCACAACACTGGTTATGATAACGAACGTGGAATTGCAATAACCTACAACTCTTTCTAAGCAAGGTCCTCTATTTTTATATGTTAAAGTGTTGTTATTATTATTAAAAACTTTGTATAATCATTGCTCTCCCTGGATTTGAATTTTTAATTTGTTTGTTGACCCACTTCCCGGTATACTTATTTCTGACGAAAATACTTTTTTTATTATGTTTGAGTTGATTCTTTCTTCCGGCAATTTCAACTTTTTTAGACAACATGGTTAAATATACTGAAAAACTTCAGTGAGTAAAGTTCAATTTCAGATGATCCCTCCTTACCTCTTGTTTTTCACAGCGTTCTATTTTGAATTGATTGTCTGAGTTACCACAAAAGCTTCAGCTGTCTTTTATAATACTGAAAAGAGTGAGAAGACGGATCATTCTATTGTCATGATGGCAAACATAGTACATTGTCATTGTAGCCATTGTCATTGGTTTTCTTGTTAAATAAAAAATATCGTGAATCTTTAAATCATTTTGTTTTTTTATTTATTTTAATTACTACACCATTATAAATAATATGTGAATGCATACAGGTTCAGTCTGGGACCTATGAAACTGTTTTTAACGAAAATTAAAAAAGTGAAATTTTGTGGTTTAAATAACGTTAATATATTAATAAAATATATATTAATTCAATTCCACCAAACATAGAAAATAAAGTTCTCATTATTTATCCAAACAAAGTTCATAATTCCTCACTTATCCCTTGCTTCTATAACTTTGCTGAGAAAAGTATTTTTAACGCATTTTGAAAAACGTTTTAAGAATATATATTTATTCTTTAAGTTTTAGCTTTTGAACATTTTTTTTTTATTTTGAAGCTAGTAAGCTTACTAAATACTTTTCTCAGCAAAGTTATAGGAACAAGGGATAAGTCAGGAACTATAAAATTTGTTTGGCTAAATAATGAGAACTTTATTTTCTTTGTTTGGTGGAATTGAATTAATATATATTTTATTAATAATATATTTACGTTATTTAAACGCACGAAACTTCACTTTTTTAATTTTCGTTAAAAGCAGTTTCTTAGGTCCCAGACTGAACCTGTTGGTCACTATTCCACAGAAAGTTGCAAACCACACATATGAACACATACACATACACAACATACAAGACCATCATGGTAAAAGAACCTTATTAAAGTTGATTGTAATGTTGGCCTTGTCGCTGTAGAATCAGAATTAGATAATAATTTGGTCAACAACTGCGCGTGCACCACACACATGAACTCATACACATACACAACATACAAGACCATCATGGGCTAAATGGTAAAAGAACCTTATTCTCACGGCTTTAAATGACCAAAATAAAAACAAAACGACGAACCTCCCACAATTTATAAATAATCAATATTGTCCATCACTTTTCTATAAACAGAAATATTAATTTCTACCTACTCTGTTATTTTCACGAAATATTTTGTTTAGAAAACAAAACAGACACATTTGCCAATAATCCAAATTATTTCCAGAAATTACAGAACACAATTTATAATAATAAGTTTCACAAAGAGGTAAAGCTGTGGTTGTTGTATTAATCAATGTTGAAGCATTGGACGTTAAACGTGTATATTTATTTGGAAATGTAATCAGCTTTTTTATATATTTTGTATGCAGTGTAAACTAGCTATACTGTTGAATAAATAAATACGTCAAGTATTTCTGTAGTCATTTATCGTTATTTAATTCCAACCTTTGCTGTAGAAATATCACTCGTTTCGTGCAAATTTCCATTCCATTTCCTCAAGGTACCTAACGTCAGAATCGTGGTTTATCTGATCACAGAGTAGAGACTATACGCAGACAAGATACACTCTATTTCCATGATATTATCAATGAACTCACTTCAACTGTTAAAATTAATTCACATATAATTTATATAATTTTAACTATGATCTACCGTAATAAAAAACAACATACATTGTATTATTAACTGTTATTTTGTATAACTGTCCATATCTGTGAAATACACAAGAATAAATTACACACACACACACACACACACACACACACACACACACACACACACACACACACACTACAAATATTGAATAAATAATAAAATAGCAAACAAATATTAGCTACACACACCAAAACATAACCTAAAATATATTTCAAAAACAATAAATAAATACGATGCAGTAAATTAATTAGTCAGATAAAGACATCACATCCAACTACACCGAAGCAACAAAATCAATGAATAGAAGGATCCAGACAATAGAGGGAATACATTTAATATACTATTCTGTATTCTGTTTAAATATATCTTTATATGTTTACGAGACTCTAGCAAACCGCCCTCAATTCTCTTTGTGTTTAAACATGTTAACCTTTCAAAATATGTTTGGTGAAGTCTGTATGGGAGCATTCAGTAACATCTCCTGCGGTAAACGAATGACAGAATTATCAAAGGACGAATTTATCCTAATTAAACACGTCCTGTTTGTCGTGTGGGTGAGTTGTTAGTGTTTAAGTTAAGAAGATAATATATGCTGCTTGAATATCCTCCCTTACAATATTATGTAAATAACTTGACAAAACAATATTTGCACAATTATATCATTGCTTATAATTTAAATTGATAAAGTTTTGCCAGAAATAAACGTAAAGTGGTGGATAATCCAAACAAGGTTATTTATTAAATTTAACTATATTATTTTGTTTTTTTTTTGTTTTTTTTTTTTAAATATCTTTTACAACATTATACTTATTTACAAAGTTGCCAATACAATGTAATTAAAATGTCAACCTCCACGTTGTATTCATTATAGTATAAATACAAAATAATATAACAAATTACAAAAATCAATAATAAATACCAAATGATATATATCGACAAATTTAGATACTATCATAAACATTTCTCAAATATATTTATAGCGTCCACAATAAATAAAAAAATCAAATTTAGGGCCTAGTCTGATCACAATAGTGGCTTCAAATATAACTTTTTTTTAGCAGATTATTTCAAATATTTATTGCTCAGAATTTATTTTGTTATAACATTTATAACTTATAATAACATTTATTTGTCAGAAAACAAATAGAGATAGTAAAATTTTCTACCACAAAAGTAGGAATAATAAACAATTTGTAAATCAAATGACGATATTTTCCAGAAATAGAAGACGTCAGAATAAGAATAGCTCAAGATGCTCTTTGATAAAACGGAAGCTATTATATCTATAGTACTTGGGAAATACTTCTTTCTTCCATAATAAGTATTCCTTTTTTTTAATCTTTAAAATGATACACGTGTAACACACAAATATTTGAAAAAATAATAAAATTATCTTATCTTAGAGTACGATTAAATACTATTCATAAATACATTATAGTTATTCTGTACTGAGCCATAAAAGAACTAATCTTCCACCATAATTAAATTTTATGTTTTTTTAGATTTATTACTCGTAAGTAAATTGAATTAAAAAACACAGAACTTCTTTTAATAGGATTTTGTAATATTTCAAGATAACTTTACGTTATCAAAACAAGAAAAACTTTCAATGAAGCTTTCATTGGTCTTAAAAGTGACGTCACTACACTGACTGTCTCTATAAAGTGTACAATTATTTTCATATCTATAAGACACTGTAACTAATTATAGATGAGATGAATTTATAAATATTAACAACTTATAGACCACACCTACTTTATTTTACAAAACCACTAATTGTGTTCCTTTCGTATAACACATACAACACACCATAACAAAACAAACACAAACAAGAACAGTTAAAATTACGGCAATAGAAAACACACACAAAACAAAGTAAGAACAAAAAATCAGTTTATGTGATATTTCGTGAAAACACATCACGCCTGGTTTCCTCAGAAAACTTATTACCTGCCTGCAGTAGTAGAATAAAACCAATGGAAAAAACGCAGTTTTAGTTTTTTTAATATTAACTTTAATTTCCTTTCTAAACAAAGACGTATAAACAGAAAGAAAGAAATCACTCGGTTGTGAAAACATTTTCAACCGTTATGCAATACTGGCTGCAACCTAACTTAGAGTATGTTCTGACTCCCATAACCTTTTCATAACTTTGGGTAGGTCAATATATGATTCCGATCCTCCTGTATACATATGTCAACTGAGCTTGAGGAATCAAATAATTAATTATAAATGATTATCTGATGATAAACTTTGGTTGATAATGATAAGATTATTAACCCCGCAGTAGTCGAATTACCGTGTAGCAAGCCGCAGTTATAATAATTTCAAGAAACCTAGTGTTTTCCTCTTCGCAAACGTCACATTTAATCAAGTATTTTGTTCCTTTCATTTATTTCGTGTGTGTTGTATTTTAGGGTTGTTTTTTACCGTAATATTGTTTCTTGTATGTTTTTGTTTTGTTGTAATCTGTTGTGTGTTTGTTTTGTTTTTTTACAATAAAAATAAAAGAGGAACAAAATTAATGGTTAGAATGTGTAGCCTAGATGCTGTTTATGTTTAGTGTATAAGTACTTACTCTAAAAGTGTTACATTTTGTATTTGTCAGTAAATATAATGACAGCGTAGGGGGAAAGTACAGGGGAAACCGGAGCTAGATCCTCTTTTAATGTGTCCTAACCGAGACAGGTATCTTGGCACTATTTATAATTTAAACACTAGGTGTCCCTGCAATCCCCCCCCTCTAAAAATATTTAACGTCTGAATAAAAATAAGTTTTATTAGGAAACTTTATATTTGCAAAACGCTAAAGTTATTTCCTTTAAAATCATATTTTACTCGATAGTGATTATCTTTTAAAAACTTTACTCCCTATACAAACTTGGGGGGAGTAGTGAATAATTTCTCTATAAACCAAAAATTAGCCTCATAAATCTTTTATAATTTTGGAATAACAGCTATTCACTCGTTCAAGATTTGAGGAAGGAAATGTGGATGAGACTTTTGGAACACTGGATATATAGATGCATCTTGCTAGCAGGACTGTCTTCCATTAGATAAATAAAGTAACTTTATAAACTTGAACTAATTCAATAATGAATGTTTGAGATAATAAATTAGAAATTTTGACCTCTTATTTTCTGTTTGTCGTATGATATAAATCAAGTAAGAGATAGGCCTCAGAGGTATATTTCTGAAATATAATACAATTTATGAAGTAAACACTTTAAATATTATTATTTAAATTATTGAAAACTAAATAATATTTCAAGTGAAAATATACGACCTAGACTGGGAATTAAACCCAGGACCTTTGGGCTTTAAGCGCCAATGTTCTCACATTTGAGCTATACTTACCCAACTTCAAATATTGTTTAATTAATACTAGCTGATATAAAAAAAAAAGTATAAGCGTTAAAATCAATAAATACAAACGTATCGGCTGAAAGTTGAGTAATTATTAATTTCAATGTCGGTTGCAACGAGATAATTAATTTGATAATTACAAAATTGCTGCAAAAGCTGACCAAGTTAGAGTAGTGTACACCGTACGCTGGGAAGCGACTAAGAATAGCTCAGTTGGCAGAACATTGGCGCGTAAAACCAAGGGTCTTGAGTTCAATTCCCAGTCTAGGTCGTATATTTTTCACTTGAACTATTATTTAATTAATACTAGATGGTATAAAAAACGTATACGAGTTAAAAATCAGTATAATAGACACTGGCAATTCACAAATCAGGGACTTAATTATAGTGAGTGTGAAAATTCTGAAATACCCTAGCTGGATCTACCTTTCTTCGACTAGTCTTAGGTTAGATTCCTTTCTTTCATCTTTCCAATTGACCAATTCCTATCCTTCCTATCTTCACACTATTGTATTTGAGGTGTGGTATCTCTATTTTAAGTGATTCTTTTTTCTTTTAGGAAAAACACTCTCGTTCATCATTAAATGCCCTAGAGGTTGTTTCCTTAAAAATTCTAGACATTAATAAGCTCTGAATGTTTTGAACCTTATTAGGCTTTAATTTTCTAAGAAATTAATATATTAATTTTAGCTTAATTTTTTTTATTATCTCAGTACTTCTATATCAGATAGGAGATCTCTACATTTGATTGATTTATGCAAACATTTGTGAGAAATAAATATTGACAAATTATTGTTTTATAGTAAATAAATCATCTTGACAATTTTTAATTTGATAACTTCTATAGTTTTTGTTCTTTATATTACAAAGCAATTAATTTAGTTTGACAAAATATCATTATTACCTCCATTTCATCTAACAATTTTATTTATAATTATTGAACAAAAATGACAAAATAATATATTATTTACACAAGAAATTTTTAATACTTACTTAAAAAAATTAATCTGTCAAGAACCAAAAATATTTTATAGTTTCTAAAGAAGTTTTAACATATAAAGGTGTTTTTAAGCCTTCAAGATAAAGAACCGAAAACTTGTACAAAATTTTTAAAATACCACAGTTGTTTTCTTTACAGAAACGTGACTCTTGTTTATACCAGAACGAAAAATCCAGTTTGGTTTAAAATATATTTAGCTCAGTTACACTTTTGCAGTAGAAAATCAACTGTATACTTTATAACGATTTCTAATTGGTCATGATTCATTACAATCAGTTTTCAATTCATTTTACGTTTCTGTTTCTAAGATAAACTCCAATGCATGGCTGTTAAAGAGAATTAAATGATAAAGGTATACATAAAGCAACTATACTGGTACCTACCACTGGTATACTGGTAACCTACCAGTGTATTGTTAATACACAAATATGGAGAGTTTGAAATCGATACCAAAATTAGGGGAACAGGAGACATGACTATGTTATTGTGATATTCTATTTGAATAGCTAGCATATTTCATTTCATGTGACACAAAGCCGCCATTGTGTTTTAGCTATAATGCACAAGAGCCTATACTGTATCTAATAATCAATAAGTGAAACACGTGTTAAATGTTTATAAAGAAATCGTGTGTGGCAAAGTGACAATTCCTGCTGAGGTGAAGCTATTTGTTAGTATAACTAGGCTACTCCCGAAAAAATCGTTAAATATTTATTAAATTTCATTTATTGTTCAATCAACAATAAAATTGTAAATAAAATTTACTTTGACATTTTTACTTCTGAACATGCAAATACATTATAAAATTTTAGCAAATATCTGAAACTTTGTTTAATTTTTTTTTTTTTTTTTCTGAAGTTTTGTTGAGGTTTATATTGATTGTTAAGTCATTACTCCAAAATCAAAATTCCTTTTACTTGTACACTATTTTCTGTTTTTATTCTCATATTTTATAAATACTATATCGAAATAAGTAGTTGATTTTGAGATATTGTTTTTTTTTTTATTATTGATAAAAAAACACCGCCAACTTTTATAAAAACTCTTTTACGTTTTTGGTCAATTCCAATCCTAATGTTATTAGAGTATTCGAGGCCTGAGGGTCTCTATTTTATGCTCTTTTAATCTTTTTTAATGCAATGATGACAGAGTTGTCACCTCGCAACCTTACAAAAAAAAAGTTTAAAATTAATTATTATTATTAGCAACTTGATCCTATTTATAGTCCTCACAGCAATGAGTAGTGACATCTTCATGCAATAACACTACCATGTAACTGCACTTAATTAAAACATATAATTATGTACACAACAAAATGTGTATCACTATATCTTTGTATGTGTTATACCCTTTATCTGTATAACTGCCTACATGCTTACTTACATATTCGTTTACCAACCTATTTATTTGATTTATCAATAAAATAGAACCTGTTTAACTGAAGAACTGTTTACTATTTTACTGTCTCATTATATATTTCTTTTACCTATTTTCACAACCATCAGAAGTTTAATAATACATTTCTTACAAAGAACAACAAAATATTTTATATTTCAAGGTGTAGAAATAAAATTCCTAGAGCAATGGATTGTGACAAAAGGTCAAATTTCTCGGGAACAAGAAGGCTCACGGGAATCAATCGAAGTTCCGAAAATGCTCCAAAGCGCCAGGAAAACGTAGAACATTGTCTGGAGGAAATCCGATAATCCTGAAGGAAGATATGAAAGTTTCCACTGAAACAATGGTTTAAAAATACAAGAATATGCAAAAGGCAATTCTACTGCGCAGCGAATTCAGGTAGACCAAAGGTGTCGGGTCTTTAAGTATAGCCAACGATAACCGAAACACACTGCCGAGGTTAATTAACTAAATAAATTCAAATAAGACAAAGAGTCCAAAATAAATAAAGTAGAAGCACTGTAATTAAATTAATAATTAACATTGAAGTAGCGGCAAAAGATCTTTAGGTCGACGCCGGTGAGGCCTCTGAAGGATTAGGGCAAGGGTGAAAAAATAAATAAATAAGGATTACACGATAAAATGGGGATCTCTCTCTTGTAACAATTTTAAATTTGAAAATGTATAAGGAGTTTCTCTTTCCATCGAATTCTTGAGAAATCGAGAAAACCAGGAGATAGTTAGAAGTTGTTCTACAGAGTAAAAGTTGGTTCAAATCAAGTGTTCAAACATAATCACGGGTCTTCGGGAACTCAAAAAGTGACGAAAATAATTGAAAATCATAATTAATTAAATAATTAAAAGTAATAATCGCAAAAAGTGCAAAGAAAGATAGTGTAAACCGTCCATTCAAGTAGTAGTCTGTGCAAGTGGAAATCAAAGACATTTAAACTGTTACGATAATAAATTCAAAAACAGAAAACCAAAATATAAGCCTTTGAGACGAGAATACTCGCTTCTGAGATCGTTTAGAGAGTAGATTCAAGAATACACAGTCACCTGGATCCATCCCTAACCAGGAAACTGAACTCCACAGAATTCACAACTGGAAGTAAAACCATTAACAGGAAGACAACAGTCATCTAGATCCATCTCTAACCAGGACCTGAACTTCGCATAATTCACAGGTGTGCCGTAAATCAAAATTTTCTCTAAACATTACTTTAGAATTTCTGAGTTGTGTATAATTTATTTTAAAAGATAAATTTTTATATTTTTAAATTAAATTCTGCTTTGCTCTGAATTTAAATTAGAAATATTTAATGTTTGTTTATTTAAGTAAAGGATATCAAGTGTGATTAAATTTATTATTTCTTCTTTATAAATATGTATGTTTTCTTTTCACATGATGTTTTGTTGTATAATAAAACTTGTTTTTGTTTTCGTTATTTTCAAATCACGCTTTTATTGACTTAATCAATTTAACCCTAGAAACCAGAGAAAGTAAAAGTTGCACTTAATAACATAAAAATTGCTAAATCCAGAATAACTTAAATTGCATTACTATTTGTCAGTTTTTTTAAATAAAATCTCATTTTTAAGCTAATATACATAATCTGCAGATATGTTGAGTATAAGATCCTACTATGCTCCAGAGATTTACAATAGTTAGTATAAAATTAGGAGTACTTTTAGTTTGGAGCTAATCGGTTACTTATAAATTAAATATAATTACTGGAAAGTTTTTTGAATAAAAAAGGGGGGATTCCATCAAAAAGGGAACGTCCTGACCAAGCCAGACAATTATTTAGCGTAGACTTCAAGTGGTCTGGGTTGTTCTTCCTACAACGCATAGGCTCCTTGGCCAGGTTAGAAGTGTATAATGCAAATTAAATTCAAAAATTCAAATAATAAATCACTTATTCAAAGTTCATTTAAAATTAAGCTGAACTTAACTAAGGCGAGATATACTCGATGAGAGCAAAGCGAGAGATATCACGCAAAAAAGTCCACAAAAAGGGCGTATAAGAGCTGCGTGCGATAAGAATGTACGCAGATTTCAAAAATAAAACCTAAAATATTGATTTAATTCTTACCTTTACCAAGTAACTAAAGACTAGGTAAAGGTTTTGAAAGTGTTGTAAATTTCTTGACTGTTTTGGTAAACAAATTTGTGCGACAATGACAGATTTATTATAATATCTCAACCCCATTCTATTCCTGAACATCTCTGTGGAATTTCCTTTCAAATTCAATTTAACTTCGTAAGTTGAAATGTTTACAATTTCATTGAAATAACTTTATAAAAGTAATTATGCAGACATCTTGGATGGTAAGAAGTAGTTTCTTTGTAAAGCTGTCTCTCGGGAGATTTGTACACATTGTCTCGAGTTTGTATAGTAGAATTTACTTATATAAAATATGTTTTATAAATATTACATTTCTGTTAAACTCAATACATTTTCTAACTTGTCACAATTGTAACATGGCATATATATTGAGCAGTAAAATATAATAAACTAACTTTTAAAGAGGGATTTTGTTTTCATGGACCAATACAACATAATATTAGAGAGAGAAAATTACTTTATTTAGGAAATAAAACAAACTCCTCACTTTAATTTAATAATAAAGTAAATATTCATAATTAATTTTGAACTATATTTATCAACTTTTGTAAAATAAGAAAACTAAAGTATGAAACACATAAATGCTCATGAATATAAGCACAAATATTAATTAATAATACATGTAAAATGAGAGTATCTTGATTATGAAAAATGATGCATTATTTTATTTTTGGAGGTGTTGAGTGTTGTAACATACCACAGTTATTTGACTTTTAACTATTACACATAGTAATAATAATACCCAGAATGTACGCTTTAGAAAAAAAAAATCAAAACAAAATTTTCTGTTTGACAGTTAGGCAAAATATCTTGTATTAGCTATGGAAAAGAAAAATTACAAAAAAAAAATAATAATATATTTAGCTTAATAATATATTTTGATTTACTTAGTTCTTTTAAACCCTTGTGTTTTCACCACATTTTCTGTCCATCTGAATGTGTTTCCGAGCTATTAAACTTAATAGGCTTATACATGAACACAGTTTTGGTGGATGTACATATTTTCGATATTAAAATTTAATGACACCCTATAACGTTCAATTTTTCATAGATGACTTAGTTATAACATGACTACTAATATTATATTCATCTACTGAACACAAATGGCAAACTTTGCTTCTGCTATAACACAAACAAAAAATGATACTGGTTCTATCATCTGTAGTCTTTGTAAAATTGATGCACAAGAATTAGCATGCGATATTATTCATTAAGTTTAATCTACATTTCAAATAAAGTAACTCACATGAAATAGCTAAAAGCTAAATAACTATACATGCTACATTATCCCAACACTGGTTATGATTTAATCGCAAGGTCCTCTATTTTGATATGTTAACGTGTTATTATTATTAAAAACTTTGTATAATTCTTGCTCTCTCTGGATTTGAATTTTGAATTGATTTTTAACCCACTTCCCGATATAACGTACTTATTCCTGACAACAATTCATTATTTTTATATTTGGTATGTTAGGCAACATGGGTACCTATACTGAAAAATTTCAGTATATTAAATTTGAGTATACCCATCCTTGCCCCTCTCTTACCCTAACTACAAATTTTAATATTATTATATAGTCCTAGCAATGTGGACATCTACAGAAAGGCCGTAGTGAACAGTGTTCAAATTCGAATTGATTCCTTGAATTTTCAGCACGATGGCAACTGTGGCACATTATCATTCCATCCTCATCTATTTACGTAATTTTATTATCATTGGACCCATTATCAATGGTTTTCTTGTTAAATTTTTTAAAATTATTCATTAAATTGATTCTTTGATTTATTTATTTATTCTTAATTACTACACCATGATAAATGTGGTGTAAACATTACTAATATTAAAATAAAAAAATCTTCAAAGACTAAAACATAAGAAATAAATATATGTTTTAAAAACTTATTCCAAAATACATTTGAAATAATTTTCTCAGTACATTTCAGACATATTTGACTAAAATTTTAAACGTATGCACTTTCCACTTGTTCCCTGATAATATAGCTTAAAGCTCATCAGTCTTAGAAGGTCTGAAATAAGTTTTAAAACTCTTACTTTGAGACAACATACAGATAGTTGGTAGGAAAGTAATACTATAATTTCTGTAGCAACAACTATAATTATTGCCAAATTAAATATTGCATTTACAAATTTCATAGAATATTCTGCCTAGTATTTTATTTGAGTGTCTCAAGCAGAGATGTGTTTTTTGGGAAGAAAATTTGCTGTGGCAAAGCATTCATTCACGGTAAATTTCAGAACTTATAAAATTAGTAGTTATGAAACGAGTGAAAAGCAAGGAACTATGAATTTTTTCCCCTACAAAAAAAAAAAATCTTTTCTTTTCTTTTTTTGTACAATTGAATTAAAAGTGTGATTTTATATACATTTATATTATATTATTCATACATATTAGTATAGGCTCTATTAAATTCAACTAAGAATCTTTTCTTTTTTTAAATAATGTACAATTTAAAAACTGTTTCCATAGAAACAAACAAAAATGGAGTAAAACATTAATTTGTTTTTGGAACTAAATTTTCAGTTTTATCTACAAGACTTCAAAAT